>QLOM01017904.1:8118-27715 GCA_003313785.1 Termitomyces sp. MG148 | reverse complement strand
AAAGGAAGTCCGGAGGGTCCCGGAGATCTCCGGGATGGCCGGAAAAGGAAGTCCCCTGACAAGATCCAGGCCAGTCAGACCACTTCCCAACGGTTGGCCCAGGCCTTCGCAGCCAACGCCCAGCCCCAGGCGTTCCGGAATGTGGTCCCTGACCATCTGCACAACTTTGAGGACGTTTTCTCCAAGGCCTTGTTTGACTCCCTCCCAGAGCGCAAGCAGTGGGACCACGCCATGAAGCTCCTACTGGACTCAAAGCCGGCCAACTGCAAGGTTTATCCACTCGCACCCAAGGAGCAGGATGAGCTTGACGCGTTCCTCTGGGAGAACCTGGAGTCGGAATGAATCTGCCCCTTGAAGTCCCCGGTGGCCTCTCCAGTGTTTTTCATCAAGAAGAAGGATGGCTCCCTCCAGTTGGTCCAAGACTATATCGTGTGCTCAACGCGATGACCATCAAGAACCACTACCTACTCCCCCTCATCTCTGAGCTGATCAACAACATGCACATCCAGGAGGGAGATGAGTAGAAGGCAGCGTTTCAGACCAACCGTGGGCTGTTTGAACCCCTGGTGATGTTCTTCGGACTCACCAAGAGCCCCGCCACTTTCTAGACCATGATGAACAACATCTTCCAGGACCTGATCGCAGATGGAGTAGTCTGTGTGTATCTCGACGACATCCTCATCTATACCAAGACACTAGAAGAGCATCATTGGATCACGTGGATTGTCCTGGATTGTCTCCGCCAGCACTAGCTGTACCTCAAGCTGGAGAAGTGTGAGTTTGAGCAGACCCGTATTGAATACCTCAGACTCATCATCTCTCATGGTATGGTGGAGATGGACCCGGTGAAGGTGGCCAGTGTCACACAGTGGCCAGAGCCCCAGAGCAAGAAGGAAGTGCAAGCCTTCCTGGGGTTCACCAACTTCTACTGGCGCTTCATCCAGGACTTCTCCCATCACGCATGCTCCCTCTTTGACCTCACTGGGAAGGATGTTGCCTGGACCTGGGGCGACGCGGAGCAGCAGGCTTTTGATGCCCTCAAGTCCGCCATCACGTCCAGGCCTGTTCTGCTCTTCCCAGACAACAACTGACCCTTTTGCGTCAAGGCTGACAGTTCCGACTTCGCAACTGGTGCAGTCCTGTCCTAGCAGTCCCTAGAGGATGGTAAGTGGCACCCCGTCACCTTCTACTCCAAGAGCCTCAATGCCATGGAACAAAATTATGAGATCCACGACAAGGAGATGCTCGCAATCATCTGGTCGCTGAAGGAGTGGCGCCACTTCCTCAAGGGGGCCCATCACAAGTTTGAAGTCTGAACAGACCATAAGAACCTGGAACACTTCCGGACAGCCAAAAAACTGAACCATCGCCAGGCCCGGTGGTCCCTGTACCTCGCTAACTTTGACTTCATGCTGCACCACAAGCCAGGCCATAGCATGGGAAAGCCCGACGCCCTCTCCCGGCACGCTGACCATGGCTCTGGTGCAGGACAACAATAACATCACCCTCCTCCGCTCAGAGTTGTTTGCCGTCTGTGCCTTGGAAGAGATAGCCGTATAGGGGGATGAGGTCAACATTCTCTGGGACATATGTCAGGGAAACCGGGAAGGTCTGCAGGAAGATTCAGTTGCCAGAGCTGCGCTAGCGCTACGTTCAGGACGCCCCTCCAGTATGAAGTTGGTACGCACAGACAAGTGGGGCCTGCAGGATGGCCTTCTCACCTTCCGCAGGCAGATATACGTGCCCAACAACCCGGACCTTTGCCGGTGCATTGTTGAGCAGCACCACAACTCCCATGTTGCGAGACACTCCAGTAGGTGGAAAACGTTGGAACTTGTCTCACGGAACTACTGGTGGCCGCAGATGTCCCACTACATAGGCTCCTACACCAGCACCTGCGACCTCTGCCTCTGGACAAAACTCCACCGGCATCTACCAATGGGTCAACTACAGTCCCTCCCCACACCCGCAGCATGCTGGAGCGTAGCCTCCGTTGACTTCATCGTGGAGCTCCCAGACGCACACAGATACAATGCAGTCATGGTTGTGGTTGACCTGTACAGCAAGCGGGCTCACTTCATTCCGACACACACGACCTGCTCAGCAATGGGCGTGGCCAACCTGTACCGGAAGAATGTCTGGAAGCTCCATGGCCTCTCTGACGCCTACATATCTGACTGGGGCCCCCAGTTTGTGGTGGACTTCACCCGGGAGCTTTATCGCCTCCTGCATGTCAAGCTCCACACTTCCACCGCCTACCACCCGCAGTCTGATGGCCAGACCGAATGCATCAACCAGGAGCTAGAGCAGTACCTCCGGTTATTCTGCAATGAGCAACAAGATGACTGGGACGAGCTTCTCCTGGAGGCCGAGTTCCAGTATAATAACCACGTCCACGCCTCCATGCAGCATTCTCCGTTCTTCCTGGACACTGGCAGGCACCCCCGGATGGGCTTTGAACCATGTGCATGACAGTCAGAGAACAAGTCTGTCAACGAGTTTGTTGACCGTATGCGGAAGGCACAGGAAGAGGCAGAGGCTGCCCTGACTAAAGCTAAGGACAACATGGCCCGCTACTACGATTGAGGACGTTTGCCGGCTCCCCAGTACAAGCCCAGAGACCGAGTCTACCTGGACGCTTCCGACATCGCAACCACTAGGCCCTCCCAGAAGCTCTTGCACCAACAGCTGGGGCTGTATGTGGTTGAGCGCCAGGTAGGACCGCTGGCTTATAGGCTCCAGCTGCCCACTAGCATGCGGCGCCTCCACCTGGTCTTCAACGTGGTTAAGCTTTTGCCTGCCCTGGACGATCCTATTCCTGGTTGATGTGCCCCACCTCTGCTGCCTCCGGTCATTGTGGACGACCGCCCAGAGTATAAAGTAGAGAAGGTCCTCAACAGTTGTCTATTCCGGTGCAAGCTACAATACAAGGTCAAGTGGAAGGGCTACGGTATTGAAGACAACTCCTGGGAACCTGCCGAAAACGTCCATGTGCCTGCCCTGGTGAAGGACTTCCACCACAGTCACCCTGGGCTCCCTGCGCAATCCAAGGCATCTACTCCATCTCCCCAGTCGACCACGCAATCTGCAACCTGTTCTACCTGGTGCGTCAAGATGCCACACTCTAAGAGAGGGGTGATGTCAGAGAACTTCCTTTTTCAGCCACCCCGGAGTTCTCCGGCAGTCCCTGGAGATCTCCGGGGTGACCTGCCCTTTGTCAGACTTCTCTGGGATGCTCTCACGCCATTGGAGAAGTACTGTACAGCCGTTCTCATGCCTCCGCCCCCGTACTGATGTGCCACGCTGTGGCAGAGGGATCCTTAGACTTGTTCTCTTCAGATTTCCCTCTGCTAGGTGATTAGTTATTTCCCTGTTGTATTTACTGCCTCTAATAAACTTCAGATTTCCCTCTACTAGTTGTGTGACTTAGTTGCAATTCCCAGAGGTCACTCTTACAATTCCCAGACATGCAATGATCAAGGCAAGAAGCCTTGCAAAGCGTCTGCAAGCTCATCCCTGGGGAGACAGGGCACGGATGAGGGCGTTGATGATGCCCAAAAGTTGCTAAGCACTGTCCTGGTAGATAGTAAACTTAGCGCCTCACGAATAAGTAGCATTGGGCGGTCGCTAGTGTTTTGAGAGAGTCTCGGGCAGGGTCCCAGAAGCCTAGTCTTTTTAGTGTGATTTGAACTTAGAGAAATAAGCCGGTTGCTTAGCGATCTAAGCTGAAAGCCTGCAAGGCGCTAGGGTGCTAGAAGTCGGCAAGAGCTCTAGCAACGTAAACGTTGGCAACAATGTGCCTGTATGGCACCATAAGACAAAAGTTGGTAAACAAAGTTTGGCGAGGTGAAGTTGGCAAGACTGTATCACTTAGCAACTTTGAGGACTTAGAATGCGCTGAAATGAGATCTGAACTGTGGGGCGTATGATTTGATGATGGCTAAGACAAAATATGTACAGTATTTATAGGTGCTAAGTCGCTGTGGTAATTAAACTAAAAGGTCGCTAATTAATCAATCAAAATGGAGACAAGTGTGATGGCACGTGAAAGTCACTAATTGACGTCGTCTGTCAAGTCAGCAAGCTTTAACTCATCATTCCAGTGGTGAAAGAGGCCAAATGCACGGGGGCCATTGCTAAAGCCTGAAATCCTCTCGTGGGCCTGTCTTGCGTAGGTCGCTAAGCATCGGATCAACTGTAAGCGTTGCTAATATCTGAAACCATCACGTGGACCTGTCTTGCATAAGCCGCTAAGCATCGCTAAAGTGATCTGACGTCAGATCTTTGAGAAGCACTGGTATTTTGATAGGCGTTGCTAAAGGCTCTGGCATTGGTTATTACTGATTGGGGACCTGAAGGGGGCCGGGCTGGAGTCAGGTAAGTGGCAGGTGATTGCCAAGTCATGTGGTTGCTAAGTCCCATGATCCTGCACGTCACGTTCTGTAGCCTGAGTTTGATCTCTGCTGGCTGCAAAATATAAGTCGCTAAAAATAGTGCTGGTGCGCTGAGCTCTTGCCAGAGTCTTATCAGTGTGTCCCATCACCATCCTCCAGTTGATGTGGTAGGCAAAGTCTACCACAATGCCAATCACCGAGTTTTGCATACTCAGGCAGCAAAAATACAGGATGTTCTGGGCCAGCTTAAACAAGTCAAAGGTAAACCAAGTACCTTTGGAATCAAACCCAGCCAAAGTAAAAAATGGCTTCCCACTGCGGTCCTTCCACCACAAGTAGCCATCAGGGGTTGGCATGACCGCCAAGTTCATGTGGTAGGAGGACAGGTCTAGTGGAGGCATGATATGCTCATACTCTGGTGTACACACCAGAGCCATTGTACAATCACGCAGGGTAGCATCAAAATTGTTTCCAGCCCAAGCAAAGCCAGAGTAAGTAGCCGGCTTTCTACCTTGTTCTTGGACTGGGTGTCCTTCTTTACAAACACAGGAATATATAAGTCCAGTAGTGCTTTGAATTGCACCGCTGGTAAGAAAAACATAGTAGAGCCCTCAGCTCCCACTGAAACTCCAAATGCAAAAACTACTGCAGACAACACCACCTCATTGGCCAGCCTTGTGGGCCCCAATGAATGGGCGGGAGCATGTGTTGACGAGGATAGTCCTCGTAAACTCAGGTCCATGACCATGAGCTCATTGTGAAGCTCAGATAGCATCGGGGAGAGTTCTCCCACTTTCTTCTGCCCTTGAAGTGCCCTCTGCACCTCAACTGCCACTCCATGCTGCCCTTTGTCATGGGCCATGTCTCTAGCTTTGAGGCGCTTTGCCTCAGTTTGCTCCTCCTGCAACGATGGACACCTCTTAATGGCGTTTGCAAAGGTTTTGATAGTGTTTTTGTTATGCTGCTGCAGCATAACAATTTTGTCAAGCAGCCCAGTAATGACTACCTGGGCAACAGGATCTCTCAGAAAAGATGATTCCGGCAGCACTCTCTGGCTGGCAGACACCAAACGTCTTCAAACTATTTTGACTTGAGAGTCAACAACCTCTAGAGGCGTTGCTACCTCCTTGCCCTTGCCCTTTTTGGTATACAAAATGCGCCACAGAGACAGCGTGTGCATTGGCGAGGGGGATTGCCAACAAGGGAGATTGCCAACAAGGGGGCGTTTGAGGTCAGGTTAGACCTTGCACCGGTCCTTGCAATGTGGGTTTGTCCCACTTGCATCCTATGAATTTGCATGGTGCTCCTCCATGTGTGGGGTAACTCCTCAGAAGCAATTGCCTCCAATCTCTCCTGTAAGCCTCTTGGAGAGGCAGTGTG
The DNA here is from genome assembly GCA_003313785.1 of Termitomyces sp. MG148. NCBI lineage: Eukaryota > Fungi > Basidiomycota > Agaricomycetes > Agaricales > Lyophyllaceae > Termitomyces > Termitomyces sp. MG148. The sequence goes on along the minus strand of QLOM01017904.1, from coordinate 21,941 downwards.
TGTTCTTGTTGGCGTTGAGGTTTGGCTACCTCGACTTGTGTTTGTTGCGTGCACAACAAATCCTTGTTGACTTCTATTGGTACTACACTCTGGGTCTGCGCTGTCAGAAACAGCATTGGCATACCCCACATCACCTGCAGTTGCTGTCCAGGACCAGTCAGTCCTGGGAAATATGACATAAGCATGAATTGCAGATAAAATTGCTGATGTCCAAATTGGGCAGGAGGCGGCCCAAACTGGGACATCATCAGGTACAATGCCACACTCAGCATCATCATTGATCATGGTACTGATGATTGCTGCAGGGGCAGCTCCCCCCCTCCTCTAGAACCCAGTGGGTTCTGAGGCTGTAGCTGTGGCATCATACCTTGAGATGGGTACAATACTTTTTTCAATGTTGTAGTCATTGGTGAGAGAAAAGAAAAAAATCCTTACTCATCAGATTACATAACCTGATTTGATCAAAAGATTTGTCTCTCCTGATCCATACTATCTGATCAGATGACACATCTTATCCATCTTATCTGTATAGATCATGATTGGTCCAATCATACTCTTATCACAATGGGATAAGATAATAGATTTGATCTTCATCAAATCTGGCTTACTCAGGCTAAGCACATGAGCGCTTAGCAAGCTGACTTGGGCATTTGATGCCCTGCAGCTCTAAGTATTGATCCAAAGCTTCCAGCTTTGAACATGTCTGATACGGCTCCTGTCACAACCCGCTAACCCCGCAGCCAGCTCTAGACCTCAAAACCACCCTCAGAGGTCCTGGAAAGCGACTCCCCCACCAGCTCCACAGCCCGAGACCAATTTCTGCCAGTGATCTCACTCCAATGACCATCACTAATGCCACCGTCAATCACCCCAGCCATCACCAAGTGCTTCAGAGAAGTCATGCAAGCCTTCTGGACATCACCGACCCTTCCCAAACATTGCTGGCCCCCTCCAGCAATCACGCCATCACATGCATCACCCAGCCATCAGGTTGCTTCCCTTGTGCATCACCACCCCTGGAAGCCCCTAATGCCACCACCACCTGATTGCCACCAATACCTACTACTCTATCAATTGGAACAGACATCTGCCAACTTGTATAGAGTTTTGGAGCTGCGCTCAGACTCGGAGATCGAGGACTTGGCCCAGGACATATTTACGAGAGTACTTAAGTGGTAGGATGAGGACTTAGTCGGTAGTCTTGATATTGCATAACACACACCATATAGCTTGCCCCAGTATTTCATTTCATGCTCTTGAATTCATCTCTGCTTGTGTTTTGTGAACTTCTGCCTCATATTGTGTCCATTTTAACTCTGTTTTGTCTTGCGTCTTGTACTCATCTCAAATCTCTCGCCTTGTACTCTCTTACTCTCTCTCTCTATCTTGCAACTCTTTCCTGGTTTAGTCCCAACTCGTGTTTCCCTTCCCCTTTACAGATTCCAACTCTTCTTAAGTCCTGGCCTTGTTCCTAATTGCACTCCAGTTCATTCCTTCATATCTCTCTCAACCCTGGTTCAACTCTCTCTAATCTTGCTTTGCCTGCCTCACCTCTTCTAATTGACATTGGCTCCAGACTTACCCGGAATCCCTCCGTACTTGCCTTACATCTCATGGTTTGCCCTGGAGATCCCTTAAATGCCCATGTCTGTTCCAGAGCATAGCATTTCACCCCTGGAGCCTTTGTAGGTCCCAGAATTGTACACCGGAGCTATTGCGTCTTCCTATAAGGGCCTTGCCCAGTAGACTGAGCCCTCATGGTCAGCAGAACCTGACAGCTCCCAAGTTGTATCACCAGCACTCCATTGTACCTCAAATTTGAAGTGCGTTTCATCCTGCCATCGATGACCCAGAATATCTTTGACAAACCATTCTTGTTTGTTGGTGGTGCCAAAGTCATATGTCTTGGGTGTCACTCGATTAGGGAACATAGCATCATTGTTTGCGTTGTACTGTCTGAGTAATGATACATGGAACTTGGGTACAATGTGCCTCGCTTGTAGAGCTGCAGGCAGCTCTAATACATAGTTCAATGTACTTGGTTCCATGACCAATATCTTGTAGGGTCCAATATACTTTGGACACAACTTCCTTACCCTCCCTCTTGGGAGGTTAAGATTCTTGGTTGACAAGTATACTAATATGCCAGGCATTAGTTCAGGCTCATTGCTCCGCCTGTCATTTGCATGTTGTGCCTGTATGACACACACTGCAATTATTGCATCATGTTTGTTGGCCAGGCTCTCCAACGCTTTCCATGCAAAGTCTTTCACACCTTTGTGAACGACCTCATCCCCTCTGAGCTCCCAAAGCATGGAGGGCATATAGCCTCCATTAAGCTCAAATGGTGCATATTTTGTAGTCTCTGACATACTCACGTTGATCGCAAATTCCATCAGAGGTATCTTCTCTACCCAGTCGCATTGGTCTGGTCGGACCACCATACAGAAGATCTGCTGGCAAGCTCACACAAGCTTGCTCCTTGTCCTCTCCATCCTCTACAGTGGGCACTCTTCTGCCACCCTCTAGTCAGTTCTGCCTGACTAGCAGCTTCTTCTCCATGGCGCGATGTCAATGGAGACATCCATTGCCATTATCCATGGTCACTTGTACTGCAGAGATGGTGTTGCCATCCACCACTATCTTGTTCTTCTTGAAGTCAAGAACATTATGCTTTCTCATATAGGGCGTCCCTATAATCATGTCGTAGCAATTGAAATTCACTATGCCCAAGTATTCCTTAGACTTTGACTTTGCACAGGCAATCATTGCCTGTGTACCAAACTGCACTGCAGCTCTGCTGCCCACAGTGCCCAGCTGGAGGAGCAATAGCTCCTTCAGCTCACTCACATACATGTCATGCACCTGACAGAACTGAGGTGTCACCCCAGTAGTGGTGCTTCCTGAGTCCTACAAAGTCCATGCCTTGTGGCCATTCACTTCAACATACAATGCAAGGCACTCCTTGTCCTTGCGCTTCAGCACTGGCCTTGCCAGCTTCTCCGAAGCCTTCCAAAGGTGCACTTTATACACCTTTATGTTGGCTGCTCCAATCAGTTGGTCAAGTGCGCTAGCTGGGTAGTCCATCAGAGCTCCCATGGCATCTGAGTCTGACTCCTGGGTGTAATAGTTGTTGTCATAGACGTTGTTGACCTCAACATACTCATTGTCCGACAACTCTTCCAGTTCAGAGGCATTCCCAGCCTCTAGTGTATTGTCATTGAAGTTATCCACCTCATCATCCTCAATATCAGGTTTGTTACCTGAGTCTACCCCTTCCTCATCAGGGATAGCCATGTGTGCCGCATGTACATATGCACGCGGCTTGGTCATTGGCCTTTCACCACTACCTGGGCATTTGTTCATGTAATGTCCAGGTTGTCCACACTTGAAGCAAGTGTTTGCTGTGAAGGGGTGATCTGCTTCAACTCTTGGAGGCCCATTTGACATCTTGACAATGTCAGCAGCCTGCTTTGGACAATCACCATCTTGGTGTGGCCCTCGCTGAGGGTCCTGCACCAGTTGGTCCTGCCTATCTGACAGGTGGTCACTCTGGAAGTGTCGCTCTTGGCCTGGTGCTGACCTTACTACAAACCAAGGGTTTGTATTGCCCACCATTTCCTTCTGATGGGCCTAGAAGGCCTAGAAGGTGCCTACCTTCTGAGGTTCCAGCCTCTTTGTCAGGCAAGTCTTTGAGCAGTGCAGCTCAAAGTGTTTTGCAATCTTGTGGGCTTGCTCGTAGCACAATGCATTAATTTGTACTTAGTTGTCAATGTGCATGGAAAAGAGGATGAGAAGAGAATTGAGGATTAAGACTTAGTGAAATGGATGCATGGTGTTGCGAGAAAGAAAAGAATTGATTTCTTGAGTCCAGAACAGTTCTTAATGATTGGTTTCTCCATCATGAGAGGGAGAAAGGCAGAAAGGCCAAGGCCAAAAATCAAGCTAACTATGAGGGACTGGGGCAAGTAGGCGTGAGTAAGTGAAAAACTAGTAGAATGGAAAGTAGTAGAATAGGAATGGTGGGTGGGATGAAAAAGACATGTGACATAATTTGCAGGCGGCACTGCAAGCGCAGTGTGAGACAACAAAATAATGAGTAAATAGATGTAAATGTTACTTACCTGTGAGTGCAGTTTGAGATGACAACGTCTTGTGCTGTTGCCTACAGGTATATATGGACTTGTTGATGGACAATGGTAGCACAAGACAAAGGGATAGACTAGTGGCCAGTGTCTAGGGGCATGTGTGCGGATGTGAAAGGTGAGAAGGATCTGATCTTATTGTTTGAATTAACCCTAGGCAACCCCCATCACTCACTTGCCTGATCTATGCGCTACAAATTCCTCCACAGTATTGACTTCAGGCAATAGCCCATCATTGCAGATGAGGGATTCTCTCATTGCATCAGGTATCCCATGCAAGAATGTGTCTATTATTACCCAGTTGTTTGGGTAAATTGACATGTTCTGCACATGGTCTATCAAGGTGTTGTAGAAACCTTGAACTCCTAGCTTCTGTAAGGGGAACGCTTAACGTCTGCGAAACTCCGCCAGCGAGCACTGGTGACAAGCAGGAGTCGAGCGAGCGTAGAGGCAGGCAAGAGTCAAGCAAGGGACCGGCAAGGCTAACCGAGCGGTTGGATGTCGCTAGAGAGCTTACAGTAGGTTCAGTGTGTAGGCCAGAAGAACACTGCTATTGTTCAGCCTGGGGATATTCTATCCACAGGCTGCCTATATATACTACATCAGTGGCTGTGCTATTACTAATACTGTTTACTAATTGGGTCCTGGTATGTAAAGGAGTATGACTAACAATAATCGATGCTGAGTAAGGTCCATGCATATGACTCATCAAGGCTGACTACTAAGAGACAGAAGGGAAAAGAGTGGATCAAGCGGCCGGTTGGATCTGCTAGGAATAGGCATATCATTGGACTAAGCTCGGAGTAGAGTTGGACACGGTCCAGAGACCGGTCCCCTGACAGCTTCTCTGTGTAGAAGGTTGCAATAAACGCCTTCATTGCATCCTGCATCATGGATGCACTCATGAAATGGTTGTATAATTCAAGAATCACATCCTTGAATGTCCACTGCTGTCTTGCACAGTTATAGTGCAAGACGTTGATAACGTCACTAACTTCCTATAAGCAGAATGTAGACTTTTGATAAGTCTGATACTATTAGCGTGCTATAGGGGTGACTGATAGTCAGCAAAGAATCCTTCAAGGATAACCACCTGATTGCTCTAAGTTGACCGTCTGAGCGCGCAACGGAAGTAGCTGTCGGTAGGACGGAAGCTTTTTTGGCAGAAACTTCTAGCGGTTTATTGGAATGTTATGTTTTCGTGGTAGACAACGGATCGGTAGAAGCACGGTAAGAGAGAGGACGCTGTCGGAATCGGTGACGGAAACGCTGTTGAATACGCAGGACGCAACGGACTAGTTCGGAATGTCTTTTGAACTCTGTGTCGTGAACTCTGGACTATGTTTCGAGGTGAAAGAGATGATTTATTCCGAACATATTATACAGTTTTATAGTATCCCGTCCAACTAAGGTACCTCCGTTGTCTCTTAGCGGATCCTGCTTTCCTTTTCCGCTATCCGCTTTCCGTCCCCCATTCTTCCGTCATTCCATTCCTCTGTTCCTTTCTGGGGTTCCACGGTGGGTACCGCCGGGTTTGTTCCGTACCGTTTTTCGGTCTGTTTCCAACCTATCCCGTCTTTGGGTCCTGTCGGTCCCGCTGAAGGGCGGCGTCCTCATTTGGGATACTTTTGCTCTTTCCGCCCTCAGCGCCGGGCTGTCCCTATCAACGTGATGTCTAAACCAATTCTTGGCTTTTCAGCAAACTTCTCCACCAGTGGTACTTGGTTATTCAGTGGTGTTTTCTCCACTGATTCCCACTTGACTTGTGGAGCAATCACTTCTTCCACTTCCATGTTGTGGCTTTCTACCACTGGGATGATAGATACTGACTCGACTGTTGACAGAGGTCGTCCTTGGTGACCTCTGAAGATCTGTTGTTGTTGTGCTGCAGTGAATCTTGCTGCGAACAGTTCCTCTGTCTCCCTTGTTTGCTGAGGGGAGTATATGTTACTTATTGCTTCCTCCAGATGTGGAGAAAGCACTGGCTGTGCCTTGACCAGAATATTTGGTATCAGGTTTGCTCCATCTGGCATCAAGGCCGCAGAGCCTTGATTTGCTTTCTTATAGATGTAGGCATGCGCCTCAAGCTCAAGTATCAATATATTGTATCTACCAGAGGTACACTTTCACCTTGGGCCTGTATCTGTGCCTAAGTACATACATGTAAGGGCGACCTCTGGAGGCTATGGCTCAGTCACACAGCTGGCAGAGGGAAATCCAAAGTATATATAGGTAATACAACAATAACTACTCACCTGGCAGAGGGAAATCCAAAGAGAACAAGTCTAGGGATTCCCTATGCCAGGAGTGACGCTTCCAAGGCTCCAGAAGCGTGGGAAGTAACTGTATAGTATGACAAAAGCCACAATAAAATTTATAATCTAAAAAAGGAAAATCTCCGAAAATAATCAAAAACTCGGAAATTGCCATTGCCAGAGGTCATGCACATGTCTCATGTGACTTGCTTAGTAATTTGGAGGCTAGCCTCGAGATGACTAAGCCTCTGGATGCTTACTAAGCCTCTGGAAGCGTTGGCTACACTTGTTTGAATGATAACTAAAGAACCAGAGCACCTCAAGGGCTGAGAATGGTACTAATAGATAGTGTTCACAGAATAGAAGCAGTAAAGTAAAAGAGTGACAGCAGAAATAGGGAAATAAATAGAGGAAGAATGAAAGAATAAGGAGTGGAAGAAGGGAGAAATGAGGAGTCCCCTGACAATACAGTCCTAACCTTGCTCGTGTCATATTCTTCATAATGGAAGGATACCTCTTTCACAGCATCATACACTGAACCTGTAAGGTGGACTCAATTTGTCCACCTTCTTTGTCATCAGAAGTCTCCTCTTTCCAATGCATGGCCAGAGTTCTTTGCTCAGGGATGGTATTTCCCTGAGGCGCAACATCCCCTTGTTGCTGCTGTGTCAATGGAGCTGACTCAGTTGGAACTCTCTGTCAGGTTCTGCTGACCTGGGGGCTCAGCAAGTCTGAGCAAGGCCTTATGAAGCAAACTCAGACAGGTACGGATGCAAGTGGACCTACCAAGAGTTGGAGGAGTACGTTGGGGCATGGAGGATGCACCAGGATTGAGGGAAAGCTGAGCAGGATGTGCTGGGGCATATAGTGGGAGGCACAAGCAGGAAGTGAGTGCCAAGGCAAAATAGACTAAATGGAAGAGGTCTGGGACGGTCAGTGAATGTATGGACATGCCGGCGGTTGTTTTGCGGTGCGGGGGATGCAAAGAAGGTTTGCACGGTTAGAGTTTTAAGAGGTGCAGAGCCAGGCGTTAGTGAGGCGGAACCACGCAGAGCCAATTAAGTTGAAGACCTGAAAGTTGAAGGCCAAGATAGAGAGACAAAAGGAAACGGAGTGGAAAAGAGAAGGCAGGAAACAGATAGATTGAAGAGAGAAGTATAGAAGACAGAATACAAGAGATTTAGAGACAAGTACAAGGCAAAATAATAGAGACAAGTACAAGACAACAAAATGGGACAAGTACAAGGCTAATTGGACAAAGGTGGAGATGAGGCAAAGAATACCGGGAATACTTAGGCAATATCAAGACTACTGTACGAGGTGCTACAGTGGTGCTTATATACTATGGTATGCTAAGGTCCGGGGGTCCTAGTACCAGGTCTGAGGATGGACTCCGGGGTTTCAGTGGTGGCCTGGGGGACATAGGAGTAGACAAAGGAGGCCCACTGGTGTTGGTTTGGGGTGCGGCAGTGGCGTCGTTGCTTTGGGAATCGTGGCATTGGTGCTGTGCAACTGGCAGGAGCATGTGCAAGGCATGATGTGGTGAATGATGCATGGGATGCCAGATTGATCCGCAGTGATGCATGATGCATGATGATGCATTATGCGGTGAATAATGGGCATAATGGGAGAAATGATGTGGGTGAGGTCGCCTGTCGTGCCGGTGATGTCCAGGGAGCCATCAGAGAATGTTGGTGATGTCCCAAGGGGGCTCAAGGTCATTGGTGATGTTTGGAGAAGTGCTGGGGATTGCCATAGTGTGACATAATGGCTGTGTTGGCGGTCCGGCTGGTTTTATCCCGGGGTTGAGTGGTCATGGAAGTGGTTGCCAGGAAATGTGTTGAGGGTTCCAGGACCAGGGCTCAGGCCCAGAGGTAAGTTAGGTGGGTTGTGACATCAGGCCCCCCTTAGCATTGAGACCCTTGAAACGTCGGTTGATTGTGGCAGTGCTGCTTCATTGTAGGAGTCAAATCCAAAGTCTGATGGCCATCAAGAAGCCCACGTGGGTCATCAAAAGTGAGGAGAAAAAAAAAAAAACTTCTCAATTTTTTGGCCCTCTTCACCATGTTGTCTTCCTTGGCTCAATTGCCCACTCCGACCCCTTCTCCCCCAGTGAAAACAACATTGCAGTTTGGATAGCATACAAGGTGCACCAGGGCCCACACAAATACTGCTGGCAAGAGCAGATGTTGGAGGTTCTTGTGCAGCAACATAAGTAGCAAGAGTATTGGTCATCTTGTGTGGCTAGCTGATTTCTTGAATAGAGGTGGATTTGCGTGCAGCGGCATCCCAGGGCAGGGTGTCGGTTCATGTGCTCCCTTGTCCCAAGGTTGTAATTCATGTGCCGGTTCCTTTGGCCCCAGCTTCTGCTGCGCTGGTAGCACCTAGTTGTCCCATGCGGCCGGTGCTTGCTCTGGGGGAGGTGTTACTGGTACTAGAGGCGCAGAGGGTGCCTCAAGCATGGGTTACCCCCTAATGGTTTGCAGAGGTGCTGAGTTGCGCCCGGGGTTCCCCTTTCCTTGAGTAGTGTCATGTGCAAGGCCCAGTGAGTCATCTTGCTTATCCCACTTGTCTGTTGCTGATCCTGATCTAGTGTTTGTTCTGTGCTTGTCGTGGGGACTCTTGCAAGTTCATGCCTCAGGAGGCAGGGTTGCGCTGGGACTCCTCAGTGTGCGATGCATGTAGGGCGAGGCCAGCACAGGCAGAAGGTTTGAGAGCGGGTGTGCCATGACTGCGGCATGTGGGGTGCACGTCTCCGGGGATTGGGAAAGAGAGTAGTGGTGAGGAGGAGGAGTCAGGCCTGTCAGTGGGGAAGATGGGGCCTCCACGGGGGGTGTGGCAAGCAGCTGGCATTGCCCCAGTTTTGCAGGACAAGGATAAGCGCCGGCGTTGCCATCTCCGGAGGCAGGGCCTAGCTCTAAGCACTCCCGGCGGTTGGCGTCGCCCATGGCAGGCCCTTCTGGCATTCCCTGGTCTTCAAGAATCGCAGACTATCCCCAGGTTGTGGCCAATTGGGCGCTTTGGATGGTGAACCTGGAGTTGCATCAGCGGATGGAGCAGGTGATGGAGAGGTTGGCACAGCACAAGGCAGAGTTGGTCAAGGTGCACAGAGAGCGCAACAAGATGCTGCAGGAGCAACAGGCGGCGATAGAGGTGGTGAATGTGCAGGCAATTGAGATCTGGGAGCTGCAAGTGCATTTGTGGTGGGAGAGGAAGGTGTCAGCAGCGCTGAGGGCGTGATGAATGCAGGTGTTGGTTGCTCTGCTAGCGGAGCAGGTCCAGCAGATGTCAAGAGTGGTTTTGAAGGCAGGAAGGGTGGAAGAGTTGGCAATCAGGTGGTGGGATTGGCTGATGGAGGAGGCAGCGGTGGGGAGAGCGGTGATGACGCCCAAAAGTCGCTAAGTACTGTCAAGGGTAAACGGTACCTAGCTACTGTGAAAGGTAATGCATTGGGCGGTTGCTAGTTGAGAGGGAGTCCGGGCAGGGTCCCAGAGACTTAGTTTGTTAAGGAAAATTTAGTAGTTGGAAGAAAGGTGCTTAGCAATCTAAGCCGTGTCGCCTGCAAAGTGCTAGGATGCCAATAGCCGGCAAGGACTTGGCGACGTAACGTAGTCGAAGTGTGCTCATATAGCACCTAGACAGTCGGCAAGACTGGCGAAGAAGCGGCAAGCTTAGCGTAGTCGGTAAAACAGTAAGTCCCTTAGCGACTCCGAGGAACTTAGTATGCGCAAGTTGAGATCTGAACTGTGGGGATGGAATTCGATGCTCCTAAGACAAAATATGTACAGTATTTATAGGCGCTAAGTCGCCGTGTTAATTAAACTATAAGTCGCTAAGTAACAAAATGGGGAACGGATTATGACAAGAAAAATAGAATGTGAAATAGCTAACCCGCGGCGTCTATCAGTCGGCAAGCGCTAAGTCACCAAGTGAGCACTGAAAGCAGTCAAATAAACGGTGACTATCCTGGGGTCTGAAACAATCAAGGGGGCTGGCGTCACCAAAGTCGCTAAGCGTCGGTAAAGGTAAGCGTCGCTAATTGCTAGGCACCGGGGCTGAAGAAGTGGCGCCCTGCTGATAGCCGTCGGCAAGTCGTTAAACACGTAATCTTATGAGGCGCCGGTTATCTTTGGATCGGTGACCTGTTGTCGAGCCCGAGGTCATGTGTGCGTCAGTCAGGTAAGCGGGTCCCGTGGTCTGGTAGTTCCGTGCGCTAAACATCCCGTGGTTGCCTAGTCATGTGTCGTTCGCGTCGCGCCTGGTCGCCTGAGTGAGCCGCCAAACTGTTATCAACAAAAGTTGCTAATTATAGCTTTGCTGCACTGATCCCAGCCCAGGTCTTATCAGCGGCTGTCCTTTGTACGTGGCGCTCTTCTTGTTATCCAAAGCACTGACTTGCCTACCTTTCAGGTTGGGTCTGGGAGCACCGTGTGCTACTTGACAGTGCCTCAGTGGCACAGGCATTGCTCTGAGAGGGCATGGGGTGGATGCCTTTTGATTTGCTGGCTGAGCTGGAACAGGAGGTGGCGCAATTGGAGTTGTTGTTGGTGAGGCACCAGCAGAGGAATGTGTTTCCTCCAGGGTCATAGTTGGAGGTGGCAACAGATGCAGGGGAGGATTTGCCACATCACAAGGACAACGTGGCAGTGCTCATGTTGCAGATGAAGGCAGCGTTGGCAATCAAGGACACGGAGCAGCCAGGGGGGCAAGGCGGAGGTGGTTTGGAGGGAGGTGGTTGGGACTGAAGGGGTTGGGAGTTGATCTTGAGCCAGGATCCCACTGTTTTTGTCTTATGTTGTATATTGTAACCCTAATTGTACATACATGACTTCTTTTTGCATCAGATTTTTTCTGTTTTTCTTCAGGCAAGGCAAGAAAAAAATAAAGGAATATGCAAGAGGCTGTGCAAGAATTGAATCCCTGATGAATCCAGAGGTGGAGGTTATGCCCACTAAGGCCATCTGTGTGATCTAGTCTCAGGGGTCCCAGGGCTTGTTTGGGTGTTGTTGGTGGAAGTCCCAGAGTTTAGCAGGAGCACCAGCGAGGTTCTTTTGGGGTTTCCAGGTGTTGTTCTCAGGTCCATATCCTTTCCATTGTACCAAGTAATGGGGCCGGCCCTGGACGAGTCCGAAGTTGAAGACTTGGTTGACCTTGTAGCAATCTTTGCCTTCGACCTCAACTGGTGGAGGTCTGTTGGGTTGCTGACCAGGGAAGGGGTCCAGGGAGTGCTTGTCAAGGAGGCATACATGGAATACTGGGTGGAGGCCTTTGAGTCCTGGGGGTAGGTCCAGTTTGTAGGCATGTGAGAAGACTTTGCAGAGAATTTTAAAGGGTCCCAGTTGCTTGTGGTCAAGCTTGATGGAGGGTTGCCAAGTTTTGAGGTTGCATCAGTCAAACCATACAAGCATTCCAGGGGTCTAGTCGGGCGTGGTCTTGCAGCAGGTATCAGCGTGCTTGGTACAGGCCTTGTGTCGATTTCTTCCCAGAGAAATTTGTGGAGCTTCCAAAGGTCGTGGGTGACTTCATGGGCAACGTGCCACAGGATGTCCTTGAGCGAGAAGGTAAGGTGGGGGTAACCTTTGTTGGCAAAGAAGGGGGATATGCCGATGGCAGAGTGGAGGGTGTTGTTGTAGGTGAATTTGAGGAGGGGCAAGTCAGAGTGCCAATCGTTCTGGAGGTAGTTGACGTAGAGGCAGAGGTATTGTTCCAAGGTCTGGTTGACCCTTTCCATCTGTCCATCTGTCTCTGGGTGGTAGGCAGTCAAGAGATTGGTTTTAATGTCTAGGGCTTTGCATAGGGACTGCCAGAATTGGGAGACAAATAGAGGACCACGGTCAGAAACAATGTCGTCTGAAAGATTATGCTGTAAGGGGAACACTTGATGTCTGCAAAACTCCTTCCACAGAGTCAGCAATGCAAGGAGCAAGCAAGAGTCGAGCAAGCACAGAGGCAGGCAGGAGTCGAGCAAGAGGCAAGCAAAGCTAACAGAGGATCGGACGGTGCTATATAAGCTCACGGTTGGTTCAGTGAATAGGCCAGAAGAACACTGCTATTGTTCAGCCTGGGGATATTCTATCCCACAGGCTGCCTATATATACTACATTGGTGGCTGTGCTATTACTAATACTGTTTACTAATCAGGCCCCGGTATATAAAGAAGTATGACTAACAATAATCAATGCTGAGTAAGGTCCAGGCATATGACTCATCAAGGCTGACTACTACAAGACGGAAGGGGAAACGGTGGGCCAAGCAACTGGTCAGATCTGCTAAGAATAGGCATATCATCAAACTAAGCTTGGAATAGGGTTGGACACGATCTGGAAACCGGTCTCCTGACACATGCTTGGAAAAGATGTGCTTGAGGAAGAGTCTGGCAAACTCTGGGGCGTCATTGGTGGTGTGGCAGAGGATGAAGAGGGCTTGTTTGGTGAGTCAGCAGACAATGATGAGGATGGCATTGTACCCCTCCGACTCTAGTAGTTCAACAATGTGGTCCATGAAGATAGAGGACCAAGGGCAGCATCCTATGGAGAGGAGTTTCAGAAGACCATAGGGGCGGTGTCAGGGAACCTTGGCCCAGAGGCAGGGCTTACAGGCCTTGACATAGTGGATGATATCTTCCTTCAAGCCAGGCCAGAAGTATGTGCAGAAGATAAGCTGGTAAGTTTTCCAGATTCCGGGGTGGCCCCATAGCTTGTGGTTGTAGTGTTATTGTAGGATGTTGAGCCTTATATTCTTGTGGTCTGAGGCATAGATTTGTCCGTACCAGAGGAGGAGTAAGTTGTCCAGGGATAGGGTAAATGAGGGGTTGATTGAGGAGGTGGGAGTGGAGATGTTTTGGGAGTCGTGTTGAGCAAAGTAGTTGTCCAGGGGGGCCTCATGAATTTGGTGGAGGATTCCTTCTTCATTCATGATTAGTATTGCATGGAGGTGCTTGGGGGGGATTACGACGTGGTGGTTGAAGGTTTTTTTCTCCACTTCAAACAACTTCTTTGGGTAGACATCTGGTCGTCGTGTGAGTGCATCTGGCTTGGCCCCGAGTTGCTTGGGGCAGTAGTGGATGGTAAAGTCATACTTGGAGAGGACCTCCAACCAGCAGGCTTGGCAGTGGCTGAGCTGCTTGGTGGTCGTGAAGTACTGAAGGCTGTTGTGGTCCAAGTAGACCTGGATGCGGTGTGGAGCCCCTTTGAGATAGGCCTGCCACTGCTTGAAGGCTTCTACAATAGCAAGCAGGCGTCATTGCTTTGGGAGTTGTGGCTTTGGTGCTGCACAACTGGCGGGAGCGCATGCAAGGCGTGATGTGGTGAATAATGCACAGGATGCCAAGTTGATCCGGAGTGATGCATGATGCAGTAAATGATGGGCATGATGGGAGGAATGATGCAGGTGAAGTCGCTTGTTGTGCTGGTGATGTCCAGGG
>QLOM01017903.1:0-15430 GCA_003313785.1 Termitomyces sp. MG148 | reverse complement strand
TCGTAAAGACATGTCACCCTCCTCAAATACCGCCTGGAAAGTGGAATCGAGTCTAAGTGGAGGGTTCAGTTGACTGGTGAGAGTCCTCGAACGTGCACACGAGCAAGAGGGAAGAAGGATACGACCAAGGGCTCGCCACCTTACATGGCGAGTTAGAATCATAATTGCTCAAAATCAAAATATAGAGTGTGCGCCAGAAGTTGCGAGGGGTTCAAATTATTCCTTTCAAGTTTGTTTTGCAGGCTTTTGATTATATAATCAATCATATTCTTCATTTTGAATTCCCCCTCTGAATTACCAAGTATGCAGCAGAAACGAGCCGAAGACGTTATTGCTCAAGATTTAGATGAACTTTCCGAATTCGAAAGGCCCAACAAGAGAGTGAAGGTTACGCTAGAACACCCTGAAGGCACTTCCGTTCAGATATCACAGGAGGATTACGAAGACCAAGAAGAGGAATTTGTGAATCAAGAAGAGATTCGGTCGTCTGATCTCTATCTTGACACGGTGCACGACGTGTCTCCTCGCGTCCAGCATCTCGCTCATGTTTGTCCAGATCAATCGTGCTGTATTGGATTTTGACTTCGAAAAAGTCTGTTCTGTCTCCCTTTCCAATGTCAACATATATGGCTGTCTCGTCTGTGGAAAATATTTTCAAGGTCGAGGACGTAAATCATACGCATATGCCCATTCCATCCACGAAGACCACCATGTTTTCATCAATCTCGAAACTACTAAGGTAGTTTGTCTTGCACATGTAATCTTTGACTGAGTTGAATTATAGGTCTATGTGCTGCCCGATGGTTATCACGTATCTGATCCCTCTCTGGAAGATATTTCTTGCGTCCTAGCCCCAACCTTCTCGCAGAATTCTGTTGCCTATCTATCGTCCCCGACGCACCTCGCAAAGCCTTCGTATGATTTGGCGTCCAAAGCATATCTACCCGGGTATGTTGGTCTGAACAATATTAAGAGGAATGATCACATGAATGTTATAATACATTCCCTTCTGCATGTTCGCCCATTACGAGATTCCCTCTTGCTTTCTGATTTTCGAGGTAAAGAGCCAGAACTTTTGAAACGCTTTGCAGCTCTTGCGAAAAAAGTCTGGAATCCTCGTTTATTCAAGAGCCAAGTTAGTCCTCACGAATTTTTGCAAGAAGTCAATCGGGCAAGTGCTGGAAAGTTTCGGCTCGAACAGCAGGGTGATCCAGTCGAGTTCTTAGGATGGTTATTGAACCACCTTCACAAGGACCTAGGGGGTACCAAGAAGAAGAACTCGAGTAAGTAATTGCTTAATTTTAATCTCTTTGTGGACTTATGGATTGCAGGTATCATCTTCTCCACCTTTCAGGGTGAATTGCGAGTAGAAACTCAGCAGGTTCTCATCAGACCTGATTTAGGCGAAAATGAAAAGCCCCGATTTGATATTGACCGAGGTATGAATTTTCCTCCTACTATTCTTCTGATCAATGATTATCTGTCCATTTTTTGTTGTACTAGATATCAAAGCATCCGAGTCGCCGTTTTTATTTCTTGCCCTCGATCTTCCCCCTCCACCTCTGTTTCAAGACACAGTAGAGAAGAACATCATTCCACAAGTTAGTCTCCACTCGGTGTTGGCCAAGTATGACGGTAAAACGACGCAGGTACGAGCTCAGTACTCTATCAACTCATTCAATGTGTCACGTTCCCGATCTTTAGGAATCACTTGGTCAACTTCGGCGTTTCAAGTGCAAAAGACTGCCGCAGTATATCATTGTCCACTTTAAGCGCTTTACCAAAAATGTTTTTGTTGAAGAAAAAAACCCGACTATTATTAATTTTCCTCTCCGAGGACTAGATTTCAGAAGCTGTGAGTATGCTCGAGTATCATCCGTCGATAATTTCTTACTGCTGCCTCAGATATTGACGCTCCCCCGGACAATCTATCAACGCTCTATGATCTGATTGCAAATGTCACTCATGAGTCTGTTGCTGGAACTACTCGCGACAAAGAAAGTACTGTCTGGAAAGTTCATTTGCGAGCTCCTGGCGGAGGTGTGGAAGGCGAGAAATGGTTTATGATCCAAGATCTCATTGTGGAAGAAACTAGAAAAGAAATGATCTTTCTTGGAGAGACTGTTCTACAGGTACGCGGTTTCCAAGGTGACCCATAGAATGATTCATTGAGGTTTGTTTGTAGATCTGGGAAAGAAGACCGGATGACACGAAAGGAAACACCTAAAGCAGGACACTTCGTGCTTCTTGATGGCACTTTAGGGCGGTTATCTGTGCTGACGGAAAGTACCCTAAGACATCTCGAGGTTGTCCAAACGATCGTAGATCACAGTGTTATATTATTTACCCCTGTCAGACATGAACTACATACCATAGTGCGGCTGCATAATCTGAAATGTATGATATATGTAACAGAAAGGTAATATTTTGTCATCTTCCTGGTTGTCCGTTGTCAGCTGGTTTCATTGGCCCAACAGAATTGTCATTAGATTGAGCAATCCTTTGAACGATGGTGTCACTTTCATGGTCGCATGTCAATATTAGGAATACTCAGACTCAAGAAGCAAGTTTTTACATACATTTCTGCTTCTGGTGGTTTCAGGATAAAAGGCCTGAATATATATACCCCGGAAACAACTCCTACAACTTGTTCAGTACAACACTACTTGAATCGAGTAAATAAGCACCTGTTACAGCAGCAACGAGGTAGGGCAATTTACGTCGAAGCATAGTGAAAGTAGAACAACTGATGCAAATTGGAATAACCTTATTCTTAAATTACATAATCTCAATAAATTCGTGAGAACTTTTGAGTCCCCGTGGCGCCAGTCGACCCCGATGGTTGGGATCAAATTTTCAATGTGACTTGGTAGCTACTTTGCCGCAGACTACCTTTAGTGAGATATGGTACAAAGATTGGATCTCCGCCGCTACGTTACGATATCGATATTCACTATATTTAGCACTATGCAGGTCATCTGCACGGGTTCTACTAACACTCACCGGCAAATTACCGCTCACTCCTCGACCGCGTATACAGTAGTTTGGACAGATTTTCTTGTTGACCATAATCATACACCATAATCCTACACCTCTTGCTCGCGCGCGACATTCACAGCGTTTGCCTTGAATTGCACAGTGATAGTAGTTTGTAAATGCTGCGCGTCGCTGATGCAGTGCCATGCTCTTCTTACAGCGACGGCATCGGCTAATCCAGAATAGCAAGACTTACATAGAATTCGCCAATGGACCGTATTTGGAACGGCGTGAAAGCGCCGGAAATTTCATCCGCATTTTCCATCATTTTTTCAGTGCATGGAGGAAGTTGTGGGTTCAGATTGACCATGAGGTCTAGCCTTGTTCTAAATCATAGTTCGAACTATGAAGTTGTTACACAGAAGGAATTTCGGCCCATCCTGTGTTACCACAGCCGGCGCTAAATATCACCGTATACCATGAATAGACAGAGCTCGGTCAATAATCAATCTTTTTCCAACAATTACTCGGGAAGTCCTCCATGTCTAGTCAGTGTAGAATAGTGGCTATAGCCTTATGGACTCTGACATGATAGCCGGGTTAATGCTCCTAGAATCGTCTTTCTCACCGAGTCACGACGCACGGCAATACTCCGATTTTGTGCCCAACCCATCATATTAACTTTGCAGGTGTTCGGCTTCCTCTACTCTCCATTATGATGAACCAAGTCAACGGTACTGTACCATTGTTATTCCAATCACTCCGGCCGCAAGGGCCCAAAAAGGTGCCATGGGTGATAAGGGCTAGTGCCGAATGTTCTGCTCAGTCTGGCTGACTCTGGCAACAAAAATATCTGGAAAACACAAAGCTTAGAAATGTTGAAATTCTGGATGTTGCTGCGCGTTTAAGCTAACCGACCTTGATAAAAATCAGAAACATGGAAATTGTGCCGAAATAATGATTTTGGCAAAATGGAGGATCGTCGATGCGATAAAGTAGGATAGCGATACAGTGGTACTAGGTAATACAGCAGGGATGTAGAGTCTATCGAGTGGTGAATGAATCAAAGAAGATCAAGACAGAGAAACAGAAAGGGACTATTGAAATCCGGCAAACACTTGGATTCAATACAATCACATTGTCGAGCGAGTTTGAAACCTACATTCAAAGCTTGCTGAGCAGCGGCTTGCTTAGCGGCGGCCTTCTTGCTCGCGACGCCAACTCCTTTGACCTCGCCGGCGACTATATACCCAATAATCAGTCAGGGCTGAAAACCTCTGTAATGTCACCTTTACTCTTGCACTGTACTGTCCATACAGCTTCGTTGGAAGGGCCTGAGCACGACTCGGGGAAGCTCAAGAGGTGAGCTTGACCCCGTTTTGCCAGTACTTCGCAGGCGACTTGTTAAGTATTCAATGCTGTGATCATCGAGGTTGCTCACTGTTGTGCAAGGTAGAAGCAGGTGTAGCTATGGAGTCTTAATGATGAGGAGTACGAATAGAGCCTTGCGCGCACCTGGCATTGAGGGAGGGCTTTGTTTCTGACTTTGTTGGCCTTGTCGCGTTCGTCCTTTTGTAAGACATTGGTTGTTAAACTGGGAACTATTGAACTCCGCATTAATACCAATGAGTTTAACAGCTCTCTATCCAGCGAAGAGGTCTTCAAATAGGCAACCGGAAAATTCATTCGTGGTTGGGTAGCTAACAGGAGCAGTCCTCATCTAACTTGGTGATCTGTGACAAACAAGACGAGCAATGTGTGTCACCAAAATCCTAACACCAGGGGTAGGGGCTGAAAGAGAGATTAAAGTCCTGCGTGCTTGACGAATCGAGATCTTGAATTAGCGTGACGGTTCTTCAGCTTACCGGACAGACTACGGAGCGATCATAACACACGCCATAAAGGACCACGAGAGGTGACGTTCTAGGGCTCGGTGAAACCGCCTCAAACGGAGACAGAACTAAGTAGATCCAGGATACACGTTGATTGCGCCTGCAAGTGACAAGACGCTCGAGAGATGATCCGTCTACTTTGCGTCAAAGTACATGTCCCCGATGTGTCCATGGTTCATGGGAGTCCAGAAGATTAACCGACTCAAGCAACTCAACACGGAGTGCCATTGAGCGCGCGAACGGCGGCAAGCGAGCCAAAGTTGCATTTCCAATAATGGCATTTCCTACATGTTGCACGCAGGCAAATTTTACCATGTCGCAAGGATATGTACGAGAAATGGCAACTGCGGCCGGACCGGAGACGCCGATTTTCGTGCTCAGCAAGAACACGATGATTCTTAAAAGATATCTATCTACACATAGCTGCGTAGGCTGATACTCGTTCAAGCATGGTCGAGATAACTTTACGATAATCAACTTACTAATTTGAAGCGTGCATTCTGAAAATAGCTGCACATTTGATCCAATAGAAAGCAACACAGTCAAGATAGATAAACGCTCTGCCAGTTAAAGACAGAAGAATCCATTGAAGTACCCTCCAAACTTTCCCCGTTCATGCACCAGATTTCGTCTAGTTAGAACCAGAATCGTTCAAATACGCCAAAGCGGCATTGGCTGCGTTGTCGCGAGCAATGTGTTTGTGTGTACCAGTGCCCCTTCCACGCTCTACGCCATTAACTAAAGTCAGAAGCCATGAGTTGGAAACTCCAAGACACGTAAAAAGCGATTGTACTTTTACAAACCGAAGTCCATGTCGGGGCGTGCTTCGGACCGCTAGTGGAGTCTAGCCAGCTGAGCGAAGCGAGCTGGCCGCGATTCTGAAGGTCTGCAGAGCATAAGAGACTGGTCATAGACGTGATTAATCGTACTCACAGATATTCAAGCCAGAAGTACCTAACAGTGGTGTACGATCAGCGGGGGAATTCTCTGAGCAAGGGTAGACAAGTACCTGTCGAAGACATTTCTAGACGAGCCTTAGCCCTGAAATACATCGAAGCAGAGGCTTTATACGAGTTCTAGAGTCAGATGAAGCATAACGTCTCTCCTCGTTGACGTTCATTCATTGCGATGAAAAGTAATTCATTTGCAGGTCCCAGGAGACTGCCTACACATAAAACGCCATGTTGTCCGTCATGTTGTCCGTATACAGAAATCGAACATACAGATGCGGAAGAAAAGACGCAACCAAACAGGTGTTCTGTTGGAGACAACGTGCCTCCCTTCAGTTTGTTATGACAAGAAAGGCGCGACCATTACTAGATTCGTGATTGTCGTGGAGCTCTCAGAGATATTTTCAGGCACGATGAATGCACGAACTGTCCGGGCCCCAGGTCGCGGAAAGTGACAAATACCAGTTGAAGGGTAAATAGTAATAAATTCTATTTCGACATAGCATATTACATAATGTAAAAATTGTTTATTGGAGGTGTGGCGTTAGTCTTGGGAAAAGAGCCCGCAGGTCACTATGCAAGTCGCCAGTACACCTCAAAAACATAACATCGCTTCTCTCGCAGCGTTGGCTTGAGCTTCTTTCTTGTTCTTTCCAATCCCCTCGCCATAATATTCTTCATCAACTATCATACTAAGTCAGACAATTCTGATAAAAGCATTAGGGTTAGAGATTGACACACGATAAACCTTTGCAGTCCAGACCACATCATTTTGAGGACCAGAGGAGGTGTACTCATAGTAAATCTTCTTTCTTTGGAGTTGACCTATTGTGTTCAGTCTATTCACGTAATCTACTGGGTGTCCTTGAGTACATACATCAGATAAAAAAATAATTTGCACCTTTCTCGATAGACATAGCTTGAATGTGATCTTGTTCAATGCAAATTGAAGACTAATCTCCAGTCCCAGAGAGTACGGAGGATAACAACTGGCCTGCTCACATTTGACCATGCTGGAAGCTATCATCATTTAAAGAGGCGTTCTGTATCGGTATCTAAGGGGATAGCAACTTGCTTTATGGAGAACCTTTGTTCAAATATACGTAATATTGGGGGGAAAGCGAAGTGAGATGAGCAGAGAATCATACCATAAGATATTCACTAGGTCTTGTTCCAGATATTTTTGTGCCCTTCAGATTGGTTCTAATTAGACGCACCGCTATTCCTATTTTGTCATCCAGTTCCTGTATCTGGCCCTCTCCAAGCCTGCGTCAAACCCGGCAATCAGAAAGGGGCACGATAAAACAACATTGATTCAAAAGCATACCTGTGTATAACTTGTACCACGGCCAAACAAGCGCTCAAGTTACTCGAGGTATAAAAGGCGCCGAACCTGGAATGGGAAACTTGTCTGATGGTCACTGACTGTCCCATGAATTATAACGGCAACGTCAATGGAGCGAGATAATGACCGAGTTTAAACGTTACAAGTAGTGGAAAGACGGATGTATCTTCAGATGTCTGACGGCGTTTATATTCTTCAAACCCGATGTGACAATTCAGTCAAAAAATAGATTGGGCGTCAATAGGGCCCTTGGCAGCTTGTGAGCACTTGTGATTTAGACAGACAATTAAGCAGGCGAGAAAGTTATTCAGAGATTTCCGATAATACCTTTCTCCTTTTACTTCGTTCGAAAAATCAGCTTCTCCGCCACTCTGTGTGCTTGTTGTGAGCTGACAAGAGTGCCTATCTTTCCCATGACCTTAATTCCGACAGTGGCTGAGGAGTTTGATGTAAAATGGTTACCAAGCTGCGTCATATAGAGTAGAACCCGACATAAGGCAGGGCCCGACCGGGTATAGGATATAGAACAAAAAACAAGTAGCGTCCATTGATAGAAACGGAACAGTAAGCATGTCCAAGTGCGATAGTGATCTCATCGAATAGGCGATTTGTTAGATCTCCAAAAACCGCCGAGTACCTGTGTCTGCAAGAGAGTCATCTCCGTCCGCAGAAGGCAAAGCAGGTACCATCGCGAAGACGCAGCTCTCAGGCGTTACCTCGGATTTTGGCGGACACACTGCCTGTATTGCTTCGATCGTTGAAACATGGACGGGACGAATCTTCATACCAATTGAGCACCAATCGTACTTTGCCGCAGCCCTTAGTACTATCACGTGTGTCAACACGGCCTCCAGTTCTCCTTTCCATTTGACCTCAATAATTTCCCAGGATGTGACAAGTGAATATTCCATATCATAAGTACATAATTGATATTTTGCGGACAAGTGTATGTTATATGGGTGTGGCTGCCCTGGGTACAGATCATCTTATCTCCGAGTCTTTCTCTCTTTCTCTCTTTATCCTGCTTATCGCATCCTCCCATTGTCTACACTATAGTTATAAACCTGCGGGCGCAGCCAGATTGACCTTGTCGTCTCACACTGCGCTCGCAGGTACGCTTCTTGCCCTCAAATTCTAACTTTCTACGTCGTCTCACACTGCGCCCGCAGATCGTCGGATTACATGTCAGGCGTCTGTATCCACACCTACCGTCCCTACTCAGATTCATTTCGCTCTGCATACACTTCACTCGTACCTCAAATAGTCCCTCGTAGTTAGCTTGAGTTTCAATCCCTCCCTGGGGGGGTCGGCTCGAGAATTTCTCGGACTCAGAAATAACCACTCGCGAGGCCTGAATCCACAGCACGCTCATCAAGTTTCACGGCCAGCTCGCAAACGCACTCTCTCCCGCATCATCGGACACCCGAATTAAGCAGCACCGACTCAGATCTTCGCATATATGTGACAATTACATTCGGTTAACAAGACTGGAGGACGAAAATGCCTGACCATGGATAGGACGCGGTGAACCTTGCGAGGGAATCAATGGCATCCACATTTAGGACATATTGGATACCAACTCTACAATCTATGGGGTCTTTGGTACTGGAGAGGGTTCACAGCTATCAGGGGAACGGCAGGTAATTAGGAACTCGCGCTTCGAGAGTGGTTGTAGCTTTGACCAAGAATGTATGCGCAATCCAGTCAACATTGGACGTCCACGAAATCAGAGTTATTGACGTATTGTGGGTCGAGCAAGGAACAAACAAGCAGGAAGCAGGGGTGTAGTATGGCTAAAATCAGTAGAAAAACAAAGAATATCTGGACTCGTCTGCGCCACGGAGCCTGATAGTAATGTAGACACGAGAGAAGCTCAACAATGGTGCCCTGCAGAAGCGAGACTCGAAGAGTATCATATTGCGCTGTGTTAAAGTCGTCAATAGTCAGGGCTAAGGGGTATCATAGGGCGGCAATCGTTACAAAGGAGCGCCCAAATGGGTATGGGAGGAACGAACATTTTACAAAGTGTTGAGAGCGATTCACTCACGACAGGTGATCAATATCAATCAATCAAATTAACTTCAGATAATAGGACTGTTGGTTTTAGCTGGGATAGCACAGGAAAATTTTCAAATGATAAGGCGTATTCCAGAGATACAACCATTCAGATAGGCGCGGCTTACCTTTTAACTCTATCCTTAACGACATATCAAGGAGCCGTATGATACGGCCGTGATGGTGCGCCGGGTAGAAGTCATGTGAGGCCTATCCATTATACTGTGAGAGATGGCATCAGACAACGTCGCTTGTGTAAGTTTGAGAGGTGAATCATCAGGAGACAATTAAGTCAAAGCGAATTAGAGGTAGCTTTATGCGGCCATGCAGTAGAAATGCGTGAGCGTTGAGATCACAAAGGAGCGATCCTCGAAGAGGTTCAAAGAAACTTTTGAGAAGGTCGGAGTAAGCATCGAAGCGGCAATTTGCGGGTGTCGTCAGCAAATGGCAAGATCATTTCCATCAACACCAGACAAGCTGTCCAAAACTCTCCCACTGTTAAGTCCCATCTCATTGACGCCCCATTGTCGTCCCCAAAGACCTTTGGCCAGCCAGCGGCGTTATTTTCATCTTTGTCTTCCCGACCAGCTTGCTTTGGTCGGTGTGCTAGTACTTCCAACTATTGTTGTCTTTGATACTGTTAGCAACTGTGCGTGGGCTGTCTAAGTCCATCGTAAAGAAGGACTGACCTTGTATAGACATTCCAAAGATTTTCCTCTATTCTTCCTGAACCTCAAACATGGCTCAAAACCAAGGTGATATCCAAGAGCGGATTGCAGCTGCCCGCAGAGAGGCGGAGAGTTTGAAGGAAAAAATCCGCGCAAAGAAGGAATCGTCGGCGGATACAAGCTGTGAGTTCATTTTTGCCACCGTGGGCTTTTAACTCTGATAAGAGTTGTTGACTAGTGAGAGCAATGGCCGCCGAGGTCGATGCCCTCCCCCGTGTTGTTATGCGACCACGGCGCGCTCTTCGTGGCCATCTCGCCAAGATTTACGCTATGCACTGGGCAACAGACCGAAGGCATTTAGTATCTGCCTCACAAGACGGCAAACTTATCGTCTGGGACGCCTATACCACCAACAAGGTCCATGCCATTCCCCTTCGATCTAGCTGGGTGATGACATGTGCTTACTCACCGTCTGGCAACTTTGTTGCGTGTGGTGGTCTCGACAACATCTGTTCTATCTACAACTTGAATAATAAAGATGGTACAAGTGCCAGGGGAGCTCGCGAATTGAGCGCGCACTCCGGTTACCTATCGTGCTGTCGTTTCCTCACTGACCGGCAAATCGTAACGAGTTCAGGTGACATGACGTGTATGCTTTGGGATATCGAAGCTGGCGTCAGAGTTGTTGAATTCAATGACCATACTGGTGATGTGATGAGGTGTGTAATATTGGTAATTATTAGTATATAGTCAACTAATCCATTTGGCAGCCTGTCGCTTGGTCCTAACCAGAACGTTTTTGTTTCCGGTGCTTGCGATGCAACAGCGAAACTATGGGACATTCGAACTGGCCGTGCAACTCAAACATTCGCTGGCCACGAATCTGACATCAACGCAGTGCAGTATGTCATGTGATACACTGATTTGTCCAGAATTTTTTTATCTGCTTCTGCAGGTTTTTCCCCAATGGCGACGCTTTCGCGACAGGCTCTGATGATGCATCTTGTCGCTTGTTTGATATCCGCGCCGACCGTGAATTGAATACATACACACACGACAACATCCTTTGCGGCATCACATCTGTCGCATTTTCTATCTCTGGTCGTATTTTGTTTGGTGGCTATGATGATTGGACATGCAATGTCTGGGATACTTTGAAGGGAGAACGTGTTGGTGTCCTCACAGGTCACGAAAACAGAGTCAGTTGCTTGGGTGTTAGTGCAGATGGCATGGCTCTTTGCACGGGTAGTTGGGATAGCACACTCAGGGTGAGCTCTTCCGTTATCCTTTGTTAGATCCTGACTGAAGACCAAATCAACCCAACAGGTTTGGGCTTGATTTTCTCGTTCGTGGAATACAGTATCAACGTTTCCCATATATACCATATCCTCTTAACAAGCCTATGCGTTCTTGGACAGAGATATTTGCTAATTATCGCTGGGCTATCTGTTACCTCTTCTGACGATGCCACTACTTACTCGTGAACCTCCCTGGGTGTGGACGTCTCGAGTCGGTCCCTACTGTTTCGTAGCACCGCAGACCTGTCCTGTAGCTGGTTTCCGCTCGCCACCATTACTGCGTATACTCTTTTCTGTTTTGATATCTCTCCTGGCCTTTTTATATAGTAGCAATTCTATTCTATAACTTTGGAACCATTGATCGTGAAAGAACACGCGAAATATGTTACTAACGTTCGATTGAATCGCTATTACATATGTATTACTATTTATAGCTCACTTTACGCTACTTTACGACGTCGAAAACGATTCAACCTCTGCTCAACATGTCTGACGCCGAACGTGCCGCTCAAGCAAAGAGAGCCAAGGATATGGTCTGTCCAGTGTCACTGTTGTAAAAGGAACAATGTTAAGCTTATGAGCTCATTTGACACAGCTGAAGAAACGCCAGCGCGAAAAAGCTAAGGAGGCTGCAACCACAAACTCTAGTGTGGCATCACCTATAACCCCGTACAGAACGCTATCTCCCGCTCCTCAGGTACCCAAGCAAGACAAACAGGACATTAGTGACGTGTAGGTGCATCTATGTACCGAGTGTCCGTAACGGTGTGCACAACTAATCGCGAAATTGTTCAACCTCTGGTCCTTGTCAGGTTTGCCAAGGATGATTCGGATTCCTCTTGGATAACTGACCTACATCGAGCTCCTACACCACCTCCACGAACAGCATCCAATTCTGTCACCCAATCTACACCACCCGTCGTTGCTTCACCACCTGTCGTGGCATCTCCATTATCTACCTTGGCAACTCCTCCCGACAATAATAAGAATTCGTCGTTTTACGAGATAAATGCTCTCAAGACCGAGAACGCGTCGCTTTTGACTGAACTCGAACGTCTACGAGCGTCAGAGTTAAGCGAGTACCGTTTCCGATGTATTTAGTCTTCTGCTCACTTCGCTGAACCCTCTACGTCAGAATCTCGCGAGATAGAATCTTCCCTGGAAAAGCAACGGACACAGCTTGATGGACAGCTTACCACCTTGCAGTTGGAACGTGCATCATTGTCTGCTGAAGTGGAACGCCTACAGGATTTCAAGACAAGTGAGCTGTTATCCGTCTCGGGTATCTAGAAAGCTAAGTTTTATGCAGAGTCCGAGGTGACTAAAGCGCAGCTTGAGGAACAACGTGGTCGAGTTGAGGAACTCGAGGAGAAACTTCGCAATCTGGAGGTCGAGAAAGAGCAAGCGATTCACAATGAACAACAAACCATATCTCTTCTCGTGTCGGAGAAGTCCTCGCTAGCGTCTGAAGTGAAACGGTTGGAAGCCTTTGAATACAGTGAGTTTTTATCTTGGATTTCAACTATAATGGACATCATAAGTTGCATGAAAGAGTCGGAAACGTTAGAACATGATCTAGACGTTGAACGTACCCGTGCAAAAGAGGTTCAAACGGAGTTGGAAGGTCTGCAGGTTGGACGAGAAGAATCAGCCAAGACAATTACGACTTTGCAGTCCAAGGAGAAGGAACTAACTGAACGCCATCGAGAGACGGTATGCTGGGAACAACACAGTCCCACCATTTCCAGTAAGCTGACATAAAAAAAATGTAGGAACGGGAACTTCAATTAACAACATCATTGTTGAATGAATCGAAGCAAGAAGTTGAACACAACCAACGTCGAATCCGTGAATTGGAGGAACAGATTCAAAGTGATGACCGAGTCGAACGTCTGGAAAGCTCTTTGAAAAATACTCAAGATCGTGCCGACGAGCTTGAGATCCAGTTATCAAAGCTAAAACAGGCGAGTGAAATTCTTAAAATCAGACGATTCAAGTTCATAGCAACATGTTGTAGGCGCATAGTACCTTGAAAGTTGAGCGGGACAGCATTGGTGAACAGCGTCAACAGTACCTCAATGCGGCTTCGAATCTGGAGGCGAAAGTTTCGCAACTGCAAGCTGAACTTAGTGAAACGCTTGAGCGTATAGCGTCTGTTGTTTCTGAAAAATCCATTCTTGCACAAGAAAAAGCCAACCTTGAGAGCCAAGACCAGACTACGCAAAAGGCCATCGGAGAACTTCAGGAGAAGTTGGTTGCCGCCGCCGCAACTATCACTTCCAATTCGCGCCAACTTCAAACAACTCAAAATCAACTCAAGTCTGCCATTCGTCGTGCTGAGGATGCAGAAAAGACACAGAAGGATCTTCAAGGGGAGGGTACTGCTCTTCTGCGTGCTTTGGACGAGATGCGCCCAAAAATTGTGGAACTGACGGGCGAGAAGCTGGAGTTGACCGAAACTATCAGTTCTTTGCAATTAGAACTCCGGAACAGTGCCAACACTGTATCTCTCCTCACGGAAAACCTCAAAACGGTGACAGAGGAGAAAGGACAATTGGTGGAGCAATTGGAAAAGCGTGAAATACAGCATGAACAAGAACAAGCATTGGCTCTGTCTGATTCGTCTGATTTGCAAAAGGCATACGATGAACTTCGAGAAAGTTTTGATGAAACGAATGCCAGCTTGCGAAATCTCGAAGCAGAACGTTCCAGCCATTATCAAGAGATGGATCATCGTATTGAAGAGCTTGAAAAGCTCACTTTGTCGTCGAACGCTCAGGCAGAAGAGATACTTGCTCTCCAGCAAAAGCTGGAGGTTGCTCGCAGGGCTCAGGTACGTTCTATATGCCATCGAATCGCGTCACCCTCAAAGAGCCCACATTATACAAACTGTAGGACGAGGGCCAAGACTTCCTACAAAGTGCTCGGAACGAGATTGAAGCTCTTCGAGCTGACCTAGATGCACGCGAAGAAGAGATTCTTCACCTACGTGAAACAGTCGCTTCGCCCATACGCGCGAACGGCGATCAGTCACTCGATGGGGAACGTTTTGACTCGCTTCGTCAGCAACATGCTCTTGAACTATCTGCTGCTCATTCACAAATTCGCGCTCTTGAAAACTCTGTTTTCGACGCGAATGCTCACGTTCACTCCCTTCAAAAGCATGTAAGCACTCTCGAGGACCAGCTCTCGCGTTCTCGGCCCTTGTCCCGTCTTGGTCCACGCTCCTACTCCCCCGCTCGAGGTGGCTTGCGCCCAGCCAGTCGCACTTCAGACCCACGACGCTCGTCATTTGGCTCAAATCGCCCGTCGAATACCGCAGGACAGTCATCCCTTGTTCGCTCGATATTCGATCAGAATATGTCTGCAGAAACGCGTCACAAGCGCCTGGTCAGTTTGAGCATGCTAAAAGCGCGTATTGATAGTGAGGTAGAGGTAACTCTTTCACGGCCTTCCTCACGCGCCTCATCGGCACGGGCCCTTTCACCTGTACAGTCTGCCGAAGGGTCACGTCCTGGCTCCCCTCATTCGCACACACATTCACGGACCGGCTCACGGGTGGGATATACTGCCCATAGACCGCAATTCATGGACGATTCGCACGTTTTCTGGTGCCATGCTTGCACAGGGGATTTGGTCATTCTTTGAACCTTGATGCATTGATGACTCAGTACACTTTTCTAAGTGGTAATAGGTTCCTTATTGACCCATCACGGTTATCGTGCTAGATAAAACATAACACTAGTAGTTAACTGTTACACAAATACAAGGATCGGGCTCGCAGCGCCACTGTCAGAGCACTTTCTTTCTAGAGAAATCTACATCAAATAGCTTGACCTCTTTCAGATTTTCCAGAGACATCACCATACAGATAAAAAAAAATAACGTAGAATGTAACTAGTACTGTCACAACTTGTTCGTGCCTGTCTCGGGTCTCACCGATGGTTAGATGATCATTTGCGAAGCTCAAGCGCTTTTTGCTCGCGCCATTCGCAGTTGCTTTCGTACTCGCACGAACTGAATGGCAAGAATCAGGGCTGTCAAGTCCAAAAAAACACAAAAAACAGCCTACTGGCATCTCCGAGAGTCTTCCAAAGTTACACCCTGTGGGTTGCGATCACCATGCCACCACTTGAGTGCGTCTGCGATATGACTATCTAACATTTTTTCGTCATAATCAAATTGTTTGATACCGATGGGCCTAAGATTATGGTCTGATTCTACTTCTGTGTCATACGAGCCGGAC
>QLOM01017897.1:0-36033 GCA_003313785.1 Termitomyces sp. MG148 | reverse complement strand
ACAAGTCTCCTAATCCTGGTCTGGTAGCCCCCTATAGCCGCCAAACACCTCTTGGCTCCTATTCGTTGCTCCCCCACCGGTTTTAAGCACTGCCTTGTCTATGTCTCAGCCCGCTGCTCCAGAAGCGCTCCCAGACGCTGCCGCCTCCGGCGAGGAAGCCTGGACCCGCCTGCTCCACCTAGAAATGCAGGTGCAACTCACCCAAGCCTCCCTTACCCAGCACTCCGCTGAACTCACCCACCTCCGACAAACCACCAACACCATCTCTGACTCTCTCCGTACCCTCCTTGAACGCCTTGCCCCAGCAGCACCTAACCCCCCGCCGCCTACTCCGCCGGTGCAGCGCCCATGCGCTGTGCAATCCCCCATCCTGGCATGGGAGCACTCCAACATCCCGCACCCGGCGACCCCTGACGTCTACAACGGCGACCGCGCGTCATGAAGTTGGGACAAGCGGCCACCTACGTGCTGAGGGTTTTCCGACGCCCCAGAGGTGTCGCGAGCTTTACGGACTGGGCCGAGTTCGAACAAGAGTTCCGGGACGAGTTCTTTCCCTGGAACTCCGCCAAAAGCGCCGTGCTGATCCTGAGGGATAGGGAGCAGTATGGCCAAGGGAAACGCTTGCTGGACGAGTATATCGACTCGTTCCGCGCATTGGTCGAGCAGGCCGAGTACCCCGACAGCCTGCAACTCTGCCTTACCTTTCGGGAAGGGCTCTATCCGACCCTGATGGAGCGCATCGACAACCTCGCAGAGGGTCGACCAGCTGACGACCAGGTCCTGGCATGGTACCGGGTGGCCCAGGAGCAATGGCAGCTCATGGAGCTCAAGCACGACCTCCACAAGCCTGCGCATCCTGTGCCCCCGACGCGACCCCCTGCGATGCTCCCCTGCAGGTTCCCAATCCCGGCACTGCCCATGGCAACAGTCGCACCCCCGACAATTCCGGCACTACTTCCAGGCATGCCAATGGATGTGGATACCTCCCGACAGCACGCCCCGCTCCCCCTCTCATGCCGATGCTGTGGCGTGCAGGGCCATTTCGCGCGTCACTGCCCCAGGGGTCTGGAAGTGTGCTACCTCTCCCCGGAGGAGCAAGAGGAGCTACTCCTGCAGCTCCTGGTGGCCCGGGACATTGCCGGAGTGCCCTCTCCAGATACCCCCATCCCGGAGGAGACAGCAAGAGACGCCCACGTTCCGGAAGGCCAGGAGGAGCAGAGTGAGGGTTTTCAGGGGCGCGGCGGGTGACCAGTACGCCCCCGCCGCTTAGTGCTAACAGGTTCGCATGTTTGTCGGTAGAAGAAATCAATACAGTCTCTGCCGATAGCTCTCCCGCCGTAAGCACTACTCCTGTCGTACCCAACAAACCCCCTCAGCCCTCTCCGACGCCTGCCCAAACACGCCTCCCTGCCTGGGAGCGCCGCCTCCCCCGCCGCTACGTAATTGCCTCCACTCCGTTGCCCAACTTGCTCCGGATGAATGTGGAAATCGAGACCACCGACACGCAGCAGACCCAGAGCATGTCGGCCCTCCTAGACTCCGGAGCCACCGGGCTCTTCGTGGACACCAGCTACGTAGAACGACATCAGCTCACCACTCGACCCCTGCTTGCCCCGATCCCGGTATACAACGTTGACGGTACACGCAACAAAGTGGGGTCCATCAAGTCTGTGGTGGACCTTGTTCTTTGCTACCAGTCCCATGCGGAGCGCACTACCTTTGCCATCACAAGCATCGGTAAACAGGACATGATCCTGGGATTCCCGTGGCTCTGGGAGCACAACCCAGAAATTGACTGGGCTACTGGGGAGGTGAGCATGAGCCAGTGCCCCCGGCGCTGCGCAACCTGCCCAGAAGAAGTGAAGAAGGAGCAGCGCACCGCTATGCGGGAACGCGCAGCTATCAGGGCGTGCCACGTAGGTCATCTCCTCTTTGCTGATCTCGACCTGCTGGATCCCCTGCCTCTGGCGTTCCCTCATAGGGAGGCCCTCTACGAGGACAACAGGCACAGCGGGGGAAACCCTAGTCAGGAGGAGGGACGTGAAGGAGAGTTCCTACCCGCGCAGGACCCGGAGCTTCCGGATGAAGCCATTGAGGTAGGAGACCGCATCTATGCCACCACGCTACGACCCCCGCCAGTGGCGGAGGAGATCCGGGCCAGCCAAACCACTTCTCAACGACTGGCCCAGGCCTTTGCAGCCAACGCCCAGCCCCGGACGTTCTGGAATGCGGTCCCCGACTATTTGCACAACTTTGAGGATGTTTTCTCTAAGGCCTCGTTCGACTCCCTCCTGGAGCGCAAGCAGTGGGATCACGCCATTGAGCTCCTGCCGGACTCAAAGCCGGCCAACTGCAAGGTTTACCTGCTCGCACCCAAGGAGCAGGATGAGCTTGACGCATTCCTCTGGGAGAATCTGGAGTCAGAACAAATCCGCCCCTCAAAGTCTCCGATGGCCTCTCCAGTGTTTTTCATCAAGAAGAAGGATGGCTCCCTCCGGTTGGTCCAAGACTATTGGGTACTCAACGCAATGACTGTCAAGAACCGCTACCCACTCCCTCTCATCTCGGAACTGATCAACAACCTCCAGGGTGCGTGTTACTTCACAAAGTTGGACATCCGGTGGGGCTACAACAACGTGCGCATCCAGGAGGGAGATGAGTGAAAGGCTGCGTTTCGGACCAACCGTGGGCTGTTCGAACCTCTAGTGATGTTCTTCGGACTCACCAACAGCCCCGCCACCTTCCAGACCATGATGAACGACATTTTCCGGGACCTGATTGCGGACGGAGTGGTCTGTGTGTATCTCGACGACATCCTCATCTATACCAAGACGCTAGAAGAGCATCGTTGGTGATGACGCCCAAAAGTTGCTAAGTACTGTCAAGGGTAAACGGTACCTAGCTACTGTGTAAGGTAATGCGTTGGGCGGTTGCTAGTTGAGAGGGAGTCCGGGTAGGGTCCCAGAGACTTAGTTTGTTAAGGAAAATTTAGTAATTGGAAGAAAGGTGCTTAGCGATCTAAGCCGTGTAGCCTGCAAGGCGCTTCTACCGGCGCTTCATCCAGGACTTCTCCTACCACGCACGTTCCCTCTTTGACCTCACCGGGAAGGATGTCCCTTGGACCTGGGGCGATGCGGAGCAGTGGGCCTTCAACGCCCTCAAGTCTGCTGTCACGTCCAAGCCCGTTCTGCTCTTCCCGGATGATGACCGACCCTTCCGCGTCGAGGCCAACAGTTCTGACTTTGCAACCGGTGCAGTCCTCTCCCAGCAGTCTCCGGAGGATGGTAAGTGGCACCCCGTTGCCTTCTACTCCAAGAGCCTCAACGCCGTGGAACAAAATTATGAGATCCATGACAAGAAGATGCTCGCAATCATCCGGTCGCTGGAGGAGTGGCGCCACTTCCTCGAGGGGGCCCGCCACAAGTTCGAAGTCTGGACTGACCACAAGAACCTGGAGCACTTCCGGACGGCCAAGAAGCTGAACTGTCGCCAGGCCCTGTGGTCTTTGTACCTCGCCAACTTCAACTTCACGCTGCACCACAAGCCAGGCCGGAGCATGGGGAAGCCCGACGCCCTCTCCAGGCGCGCGGACCACGGCTCCGGTGCAGGAGATAACGATAACATCACCCTCCTCCGCCTGGAGCTGTTTGCCATTCGTGCCTTGGAAGGGGTAGCTGTACAGGGAGACAAGGTCAACATTCTCCAGGACATACGTCGGAGAAACCAGGAAGGTCTACAGGAAGACTCAGTTGCCAAGGCCGCACTAGCGCTACATCTGAGGCACCCCTCCGGTACAAAGTCGGTACGCACGGACGAGTGGGGCCTACAGGACGGCCTCCTCACCTTCCATGGGTAGATATATGTGCCCAACAACCTGGAGCTCCGTCGGCGCATTGTTGAGCAGCACCATGACTCCCGTGTCACGGGGCACCCTGGTAGGTGGAAGACGCTGGAGCTGGTCTCGCGGAACTACTGGTGGCCCCAGATGTCCCGCTACATCGGCTCCTACACCAGCACCTGTGACCTCTGCCTCTGGACAAAACCACACCGGCGCTCCCTGACAGGCCATCTGCAATCCCTCCCTACACCTGCGGCGTGCTGGAGTGTGGCCTCTGTCGACTTCATTGTAGAACTTCCGGACGCGCACGGATACAACGCAGTGATGGTTGTGGTCGACCTGTATGGAAAGCGAGCTCACTTCATTCCAACGCACACGACCTGCTCGGCAATGGGCACAGCCAACCTGTACTGGAAGAACGTCTGGAAGCTCCACGGCCTCTCCAATGCCGCCCCCAGTTCATGGCAGACTTCACCCGGGAGCTCTATCGTCTCCTGCATGTCAAGCTCCACACTTCCACCGCCTACCACCCGCAGTCCAATGGCCAGACCGAACGCGTCAACCAGGAACTGGAACAGTACCTCTGGCTCTTCTGCAACAAGCGGCAGGATGACTGGGACGAACTCCTCCCGGAGGCCAAGTTCCAGTACAATAACTGCGTCCACGCCTCCACACAGCACTCCCCGTTCTTCTTGGACACCGGCAGGCACCCCCGGATGGGCTTTGAACCGCATGCACGACGATCGGAGAACGAGACGGTCAATGAGTTTGTTGACCATATGCAGAAGGCACAGGAGGAGGCGGAGGCAGCCCTGACCAAGGCCAAGGACAACATGGCCCGCTATTATGACTGAGGACGCTTGCCGACCCCCCAGTACAAGCCTGGAGACCGAGTCTACCTGGACGCCTCCGACATTGCGACCACTAGGCCATCCCAAAAGCTCTCACACCGACAACTGGGGCCATATGTGGTTGAGCGCCAGGTAGGACCGTTGGCCTACAGGCTCCAGCTGCCCACCAGCATGCGGCGCCTCCATCCGGTCTTCAACGTGGTCAAGCTTTTGCCCGCTCCGGACGACCCTATTCCAGGTCGACGTGCTTCGCCTCCGCCACCTCCAGTCATTGTCAACAACCGCCCGGAGTACGAAGTGGAGAAGATCCTCGACAGCCGTCTATTCCGGCACAAGCTGCAATACAAGGTCAAGTGGAAGGGCTACGGTATCGAAGACATCTCCTGGGAACCTGCCGAAAACGTCCACGCGCCCGCTATGGTGAAGGACTTCCACCGTAGTCACCCCGAGGCTCCCCGCACAATCCGGGGCATCTACCCCGTCTCCCCAGTGGACCGCGCGGTCCGCAACTTGTTCTACCCAGTGCGTCGAGACGCCGCACTCTAAGGGGGGAGTGATGTCAGGGGACTTCCTTTTCCGGCTGTCCCGGAGATCTCCGGGACCCCCTGGACTTCCTTTTCTGGCCATCCTGGAGATCTCTGGGATGCTCCCTTCCAGTCATTGGACTTCTCCAAGATGTTGTACAGTCGTTCTCATGCCCCCGCCCCCGTACTGATGCGCCATGCCATGGCAGAGGAATCCTTAGACTTGTTCTCTTTGGATTTCCCTCTGCCAGGTGACTAGTTACTTCCCTGTAATATGTACTGTCTCTAATACACTTTGGATTTCCCTCTGCCAGTTGTGTGACTTAGCCGCAACCTCCGGAGATCGCCCTTACAGGTAGTGCTAAGCGCCACAGTGGGTTGACGCTTTGAGCTCCATGACACGGCTCCTCCAGCTATCATGAATACATATCCTGCCGTCGATTGCCTGGTGTCTAGATCCCCTCCGTAGTCCGAGTCAACGTACCCACTCGGTTTGATATCCTGGTCCGGGTGCCTAGAGTAAGTGAGCTTGTATCCCAACGTCCCCTTCACATACCCAAGCACATGGAGCAACGCCTTCCAGTGCGAGGGGCCAGAGTTCGATTGGAAGCAAGCAAGGAGTCTGACTGCGAAAGATAGATCTGGGCGTGTGGCTACTTGAGCCCACATCAGTGAGCCAAGGGCTTCCCTGTATGGCTTATCTGCCATATACCTCTTGTCATCTTCTGTCTTTGGGCACATCTCTTCGGTGAGTTGAATACCTGTAGGTAATGGGGTAGAGTGCAGATTACAATTACTCATGCCAAAACGCTCTAGCACGCATGTCAAGTATGCCTTTTGGGACAACGATATCTTGCCCGTTGTAGTATTGCGCTCAATCGCCATGCCAAGTATAAATGCTGGGTCTTTCAAGTCTTTGATCTCGTATATGTCTGCTAGCTGTTCTTTCGCTCATTTTGCTCCTTCCTTGGTAGTGGATGTACCAAAGACATCATCGTTAAAAGTGTTTGTGATCGTGTGCTCTCTGTTTGCATTCTTCACTCGAACGCATGGGTCAGCTCTAGATGTGTAGTATCCCAAGTCCTTATAAGCTTTGTCCAGGGTCCAGAACCAGTCTCGCCCCCCTTGCATCAGACCGTACAGTGTCTTCAGGAGGACTACCTTCTTCCCCTCCCCTCCTGATAGACCGGGTGGCACGTCCATGTAGACCTGAAACTCTGGGACACTGTTAAGGTACGCTGACACAAAATCGACTTGCCAGATCTCCAGCCCACACATTGCGGCAACAGCAATCGTGATTTGAAGAGATTCCAGACGTACGACGGCTGCGTATGTTTCATCATAGTCCTCTCCCAGCACCTGAGAGTAACCTTTTGCCACTAGCCTTGCTTTCCAACGTACTATTTGTCCCTCCGCATTGTATTTATTTGCAAATACCCAACGGCATCCAATAGTCTTTTTGCCCACTGGTACTTCACCTTCTGGGATCAAGTGCCAGACCTTCCTGTCCTCCATGGTGCGTAGCTCATCCTCTATGGCTGGTTTCCAGAGATCTGGGCACCTCATGGCCTCGGCATATGTTGCTGGTACGTGGTGGTTGTCGTCGGCAGTGGTGTTTGTCAGCAAAGCTAAGTATGCGTACGCATCCCTAGCCGCCAACGCCTGTGGTTCCTTCCCCTGTAACCTCATCGAGCATCTTGGTGCAGGTGGCGTTACAACACTGGCCGGTACCTGTGCCATTTCCAGGGGTCGGTTGCTGTCAGGGCTGATGTCAGGGATGTCAGCAGTTACATCAGCTGGATCAGTGGCTGGGACCTGTGGCTCATGGAGTGGCGCAACTCCATTCACTCGTGGTGCTACGGGTTGTCGTGGTGTAAGGATGCCTGGTGTTTGTGCACTGGGCGTATCATGTGTCTTGTGTGCGGAAAGTAAGTCGTCCATCTCATCGTCCATGACATACGTT
Source organism: Termitomyces sp. MG148 (assembly GCA_003313785.1). NCBI lineage: Eukaryota > Fungi > Basidiomycota > Agaricomycetes > Agaricales > Lyophyllaceae > Termitomyces > Termitomyces sp. MG148. Next base: position 28,857 of record QLOM01017897.1, on the reverse strand, counting down.
TGGTGCCCTGACCCCTTGTCAAAAATGACGTCACGGGCTGTCATAATGGTTCGAGATGTCTTATCAAACAGACAATACCCTCCCATGCCAGCATATCCGACCAGCATGCACTTGACCAATTTTGGCTCGAGCTTGGACTTTATGAGTTCCTTCGGTACCTTTGCAAACGCGATGCACCCAAAAGGTCTCAAGTACGCCACGTTTTGCCTTTTTCCAGACCACTTTTCCTCAGGCACTCCCTCGTGTCGCACAGACGGTAAACGGTTTTGCATATGAATCTGGGTAGCAGCAGCCTCTGCCCAGAGCTTTTTAGACAAACCACTCTCCGCAAGCATGCATCTGACCCCCTCAATGATAGTCTGGATAGCCCTCTCAATGAACCCGTTCTGGGCATGCGCGTATGGTACAACAGGTCTCAGGACAATACTCTGCGTCCTACAGTAGTCTTCCCATAGTTCGTTCATCCATTCACGACCGGCGTCCATACAAACATTTTGCAATTTGTATCCAGTCTGGCGTTCGGACTCAGCATGGTAGTTGGTGAAGGCGGTCAGAGTGGTAACGGCATCCTTGTGTGTAAGAAAATAACCTGTGAGTCTCGCAGTACATCCGTCTGCAAGCAGCATCATATACACTGCTCCACCCAGTGACTTTGTTGACGCTGGACCCCACAGGTCTATGTACACGCATTCGTTTGGTTTGCTCTCGGTTTTGCGCTCGCCACTGTAGGGTCTTGAGGTATGTTTGCCGTAGATACAATCTTCACACAAGCCTTTAACCTCTAAGTCCCCTTTTATCTTCAGTCCGTCTACCAAATCCTTCCTGGCCAGCGTTCGAATCGAATCTGCTCCCGCATGACCAAAGCAACAATGCCATCCGTCGATATCTACTGGTTGGTTCACTGAGGTCACAACCATTGCCTGAGGTGCACTCATTTCATCCAGCGTGTCGAGATGATACATCCCACTCGAGCCTCTCCCAGTCAAGATCTCTCACCCTTTGGCATCCTTGAATACCACCATGCCCTTTTTGAAAATGACCGAGAAACCTGCCCGATCAAATTTGCCAATGGAGATGAGGTTTGCGGCAAGATCTGGTGTATGCAGTGCGTTTCGGAATACTAGCTCAGCTGTCTTTCCCTTTGTGGTAACTGTTTTTCTGACAGTGCCTTGGCCTACGATGTGAAATACCGAGTCCTTAGATGCCGCTCTACCCTCCTTGGTACTGCAAGTTCCGTGTATTCTGAGAACATGGACCGGTCCACAAAACAGTGGTCGCTCGCTCCAGAGTCTGCAAAAGTCGGGATTGTAGACATGTTATTTGGCATGGTGGCTAAGGCGTATGTAGTCTGGGTTTCTGAGGTTGATATATTCACAAGGTTGGCTATAGGCGGGGTTTTTGCAGTGAGTGAGGCTAGTGCTTGGTCCCGGTTCCTGAAAGTTGGCGGGAACTGTCCTTCCTTTCCGCCACCCTTCCAGTAGCACCTTTCTATCGTGTGCCCTGTCCTTTTACAGTTCGGGTTTGTGCACGTCAATTTAGGCTTTTGAGTCGTCGTGGCTTGTAAGGTGGTAACAGACGGGGTCGTCGGTTTCTGCATCCTCAGGCGCTCCCAATGAATTAACAATCCTGAGATTAATTCGGCTGACGTTTTAGTAGAGTATAGACTAGCTACGACGATGTTCCAGGACTCTGGTAACGACATCATAACAATAGATCTGAATGTGGCATCGGAGATGCTTGCTCCCTTCTCGGTGGCGTCCAACCATTTTGTGCGTAAGTCGGAAATATGGGCTATGAGGTCTCCTCCATCTGCGAATTGTATTCCTCGGAGTGCATTTTCTGCTCCCATGGCTGCCAACTCTGACATCGCACCATATGACTTTGTCAATGAGTCCCACGCGTCAGCTGCAGATCCGTCCATCTTGATACCAAGTCCTACGGGGTTTTTGCAATTGTAAATGATAAGTGCGAGACTCCACGCATCACGGATGCCCCATTCCTCGAAAGAGGGTGTACACGAGTTCCATTGAGTAGGTTTGACTGAACTTGCTTTGGTTGTGTTGTCAATGTCGAGGGCCAGCTTTACTTCCTCTTCATCCTTTTGTGTTGTGCTTTTAGGCGTGGGTGTTGTAGTGGTCGGCTTGGGGATGCTACCATCGAGATATCCCTTTGCTCCTCGTGCACAGGCTGCAATCAGCACCCTGCTCTTGAATTGTACGAAATTTGTTCCGTCAAAGTGAAGTTCCTCCGGAAATATCGGGGGACCGTTGGATGTAGAGTTTTGGGACATTTTGGTGTCAGTTGCATGTGTGAGCCATACAAGAAAAAAATTTCTGCGCAAGATCAAGCAAGAACACGGGGCCTATAACCTGTAGACAAGTGTAAGTAGATGTCCCTCAGTCACGACGAAGTCCGTGAAACAGCTCTATTACCTGTAGACAAGTGTAAGTAGATGTCTACAGAGATATGTAAGTATTGGATAATATAAAGTAGCGTAGCAACATACCCCTCAGTCACAACAAAGTCCGTGAAACAGCTGAGGAGCACTTTTGTGTATGTAAGGTTTTATAGTCTGAAAATAAATGTTTAATAAAGAATAGTAAACAAGTGTTGCGCTGTGGTGGTGCAACATAACAAATAAATATAAGTAAAAACAAAGAAAACAAAATATAAAATAGGTTATACCGCATAGCGCTGACTAGACGTCACATTTTAACAGTACTTATTAGTTTATCCGCTATCTGTGCCCATTTCGGGCGCTCCTCGTCTAATTTCAGATACCTCTGGGTCTTCATTATTTCTATTGCTTCATTTCTAGCTTTAATGTCTAGGACCTTTTTTCCCCCTCTTTCGAGAGGTAGTCTTAGTTTGTTTAGTCCAATAATCGGTCTTGAGCCTGTTTTCCATAGGAAGTCTCTGGTCATTCTTATCAGGAGGTCTTTGATTTGCTTTGGCATACCCTGTACACGCGTTCTATATTGCGTTCTTCCTCCTACCACCATACCAATTATTAGCCGTCTCCCTTCAAGGGTCGGTTTCCCCCTGCTCCATCTTTTTAGGTCTTTGTTGATCAGTTCTATAGTTGTCGACCATACACTAATGTTGTCCACATTATTCCCAATAAAACAGGTGTGTAGCCTCTCCATCTCTTGCAATTCTTACGTCTTCTGGGATTATTTGGTCCTTCGGTCAGCTTTTTCGTGTCGTTATCAGGGTTTCTCTATATTCTTTCGCTCCGACGGGGACTACTACCATCTTTGGTATGTTGAATTTTGCTCCAGATGCTTTGCACCATTTCTTGAGAATTTCTTCTAGGTCTTGGAATTTGTTGTTTTCTGCCAGGTAAACTGTTGTGTTATCCGCAAATAGCGTTGCAATCAGCCTCTCCACTTCACTGTCGATTGTGATTCCTTGCAACGTGGATTTACGGATCATCTGGGCTAGCAATTCTATCGCCAGATTAAAGAGGAGGCATGAGAGCGGGTCGCCTTGCCGTACCCCTCTCGTTACTTGAAAACTGTCACTCATTTCCCCATTCAAGATCACTCTCTTTATATAATGCTTTAATTGTGTTTATAAACCTTTCCGAGAGTCCACATTTCTTCATGGACGCCCACAGAAAGAGATGGAGGATCCTATTGTACGCCTTTTCTTGGTCCAGACACACACACGATCATTCCGTTCGTGTCTGTCTGGCTGCACCATTCTATTGTGATTTGGGCGAGTTCTGTTTGATCTTCAATCCTCCGGCCTGACATGAAACCAGCTTGATCCGGGTGTATAATGTCTTGGGCTACTTTGCCCAGTCTAATTGCCAGTATTTTTGTGAATATTTTGTAGTCTGTATTTAGTATGGTGATTGGTCTATAGTTTCCTATATCAGTTTTATCCCCCTTCTTGTATAGGGGGCATAACCAGCCCTCAGCAAAATTTGTATTAGATTCCATTCCATATGTCTGTATATCATTAAACACCATCACTAGGGCTCTGGCTACGTCAAAGCCTGGTTCTTCCTTTTTTGTTGTTTGTCGTATTGGTCTGCTAAAGCGACCCATAATTCATGGATAATTCCGTCCAGGCCAGCGGCTTTTCCACTCTTCAGTGAGCGCATTGCGCTCATTACTTCCTCCTTCGTAATAGACCCTCCAAGGTCGTTCTTCTGCGTTTGCGTGATCTCTTTTTGGATATGGGAAAGGGCTTCTCTAATGTCAGCTTTGTGTGCAGCCTCACTCGGTGGGAGGGTATCTCTTTGTAGGCTATCATGGTGTAATTTGGCAATCTCCGCCATCTTGAATGTTCTCCTTTCTAATTTATCCCTTAGTGGTGGAGGGCGTTGTAACGCGGTTATTATATCTCTTGGAGCACCTTCTTTATTTGTCTTGACCCATTGTTTTGAGACCGTCTCTCCATATATATGGAAACTTGCGGCCACTGTGTCTCTTGCCCTGGCAAACCGCTTCATTTCCAGGCTTTGTATTCTCTTGTCAATGATTGCCGCTTCCTCTCTCTGAGCCTCTTCACTTAGCGCGGTGTTGTTCAATGCTTTTATTCAGTCACTCTTTAGGGCGCTTAGTTCCTTCAAGATTTTTGGTTTCAGTTTCTTTGAGTAGTTACGCACTTCTTCCAGGAACGTCTTCTTCATATCTTTGTAGATGGACTGCGGATTGAAGACTGCACTCTTCTCCCTCGAGGAGGCTTCCATTTTTTCCACATATTTCATCCCAATTTCCCCCAGCCTCTTTAGTAATTTCTTGTCCTTTGCCAGTAGGGCTGGCATAGCGTATCTACCATTCTCCATGTGGGGTTGCTTTGGATGCATTAGGGTTGTTTTGACCATTGAGTGGTCTGTATTTATTGCAGTCCTTTCAATCTGCCAATTCCAGCTGTATGGTATTAGGCTCTCCTTAATATATATTCTGTCGATTCTTGATTGTATTGGTCTGTTTGTCATTTGAAAGGAGAAGTCTAGCAGTGTCGGATTCTCCCTGCGCCATCCATCTGCTAGGTCTAGTTGTGACTTTATTGTTACAAGGGCCCCGACTGCTTCTCTGGGGTCCTCCCTTGACGGCATCCTGTCAATAGTTTCCTTGACTAGATTCATGTCTCCTAGTACTAGGCTTGGTTCGAGCATCTGTGGTCTCGTTGACCATGCTCCTTTAATTTTTCCCCAGAAGCATGCGTTTTTCACCAGGTTGTTTGGGGCATATTGTAAGGGCGACCTCTGGAGGCTATGGCTCAGTCACACAGCTGGCAGAGGGAAATCCAAAGTATATATAGGTAACACAACAATAACTACTCACCTGGCAGAGAGAAATTCAAAGAGAACAAGTCTAAGGATTTTCTATGCCAGGACTGACACGCTTCTGAGGCTTCAGAAGCGTGGGAAACAACTATACAGATCAACAAGGTGGCTAACCTTAACCTAAATAGTGAAAAACTCGGACATGGCATGTGACTCGGTAGTTACCGGATCACATGCAGCCTTGGCATGTGACTTGGTATTTACCGGGTCACATGCAGCTTATTAGGTAAGCTAGAGCGGACAGAACCAGTAAAAGAAGGTAAGGGAGAACTATACTAAAGGTAAAAGATAGACAAGAAAGGAAAAGAAGGATAAGAAAAGGAAATAAAGAACAAGAAAGGGAGAGAGATGAGGAGTCCCCTGACACATATACATTTAGGCAACATAGTGTGTTTTCATTGTGCCAAGGTATCTCGACTACCAAGGCTCTCCCAGGGACCAACACTCGGTGTTTCACGTCTTGCCATTTCACAGACCTTTTGCTTATTGCAAAGGCAACTCCTTTCGCGTTTGGGTTATTCACATCCAGATCTGATATAAAATGTATTTGTCTCTTGAAGAGATTGTTTAATTCTTCTGTAGATTTGGAGTCTAGGTGGGTCTCCTGTATAGCTAATATGTCTATATCTCTTTCTCTCATTATTTGGCACAGGGCGTTGATAAGACCTGGGCTGGGCTCAGCACAGCAAAGCTATAATTAGCGACTTTTGTTGATAGAAGTTTGGAGGCTCACTCAGGCAATCAGGCGCGACGCGGACTACACATGACTAGGCGACCACGGGATGTTTAGCGCACGGGACTTCTAGACCACGGGATGTTTAGCGCATGGGACTTCTAGACCACGGGACTTGCCCACCTGACTGTTAACACACAGACCGCACACATGACCTCGGGCTTGATAACTGGTCACCAATCAAAGATAGCCGGCGCCTTATAAGATTACACGTTTAACGACTTGCTGACAACCATCAGTAGGCTGCCACTTCCTCAGCCCCGGTGCCTAGCGGTTAGCGACGCTTAACTTTAGCGATGCTTAGCGACTTTGGCGACGCCAGCCCCTTGATTGTTTCAGACCCCAGAATAGTCACCGTGTATTTGACTGATTTCAGTGCTCACTTGGTGACTTAGCGCTTGCCGACTAATAGACGCCACGGGTTAGCTATTTCACATTCTATTCTTCTTGTCATAATCCATTCCCCATTTTGTTACTTAGCAACTTATAGCTTAATTAACATGGTGACTTAGCGCCTATAAATACTGTACATATTTTGTCTTAAGGTCATTGAATTCCATCCCCACAGTTCTGATCACAACTTGTGCACACTAAGTTCCTCGGAGTCACCAAGGGACTTACTGATTTACCGACTACACTAAGCTTGCCACTTCTTCGCCAGTCTTGCCGACTGTCTAGGTGCTATACGGGCACACTTCGACTATGTTACGTCGCCAAGTCCCTACCGACTATTGGCACCCTAGCGCCTTGCAGGCTACACGGCTTAGATCGCTAAGCACCTTTGTTCCAATTACTCAATTTTTTCTTTAAGGTCTCTGGGACCCTGCCCGAACTCTCTCTCAACTAGCGACCGCCCAACGCATTACCTTTCACAGTAGCTAGGTACAGTTTACCCTTGACAGTACTTAGCGATTTTTGGGCATCATCAGCGTTCCATTTTGAACATGTTGCCTGTGAGCCACCCCCCTTAATGTTCAACGAGGCGATTGTCAGTGCTCCTTTCCTGTTCCTCCCCCTCTCTTTCAAGGTGGGTGAGGCTTCGTCCCCATGAAGTTCCCTTCCTTCAGTACCTCCTCCAGCGTTTTTCACAGGTACTGTTGTTTGGGTATGCCACGCACCATCGCCGATCCCTCCCAGGCTGTCCTCGGGGTCCTGGTTGATGGTATGGCCGTAGACCTCTCCTGCCTGGGCGGGGAAGTAACCATTGCCGTTATAATTATCCTGAATTTGTGTGTCTAATCTTGTATTGTCAGGTAGTTGGTTTGGGTAGTGTCTCGCGTGCAAGCGCGCTTCAACTTAGGCAGGATTGCTGCCCACGGCACAACCCTCATGAATACGATGCCGTCTGGGTGTTGACCCATCCCAGCCAGGGGGTCTGACTAGGATTACCTGTCCATAGACCCAGTAAATTCATCCCAGTCTCATGACCCTTTCTTATTTGTGAGGGGGGCAATGTTTCAATTTAGATACTGTTCGTTATCAACATGGCGTGACTAGGGTTAACGTAAATCATGTCTACCCTCTGTATATGATGAGTATCTCCCCCTGAAACCTCGGCCTCCTCCTCTGTTGAAGCCTCGTCTTCTGTCACCCTTCGGTTCTTTTTTGTGTCTACTAGAGGGGGCAAACTCCGCTGTTTCCTCAATCTTTGCCGTCGTTCACGAGTTGGCTAACCAGCCTTCAAGCGTTAGGTATGCACAGTTAAACTGCTCATGGTCCGCTCCCTTGCAGTTAAAGCAGTGAAGCCTGTGTTCTTCAGGTACGGGGGAAGCACATCCATAGTCCATGTCAGAGAAGGTTATCTCTCTAATACCTTGAAGGATAATGAAATACCCAGGCCAGGAGATCGGCGGATGGTGTCAGAAGTATAGGTTCCATAGTGGCTTGCAGGCTACTGCCCTAGCTGAGGGGTTCGCTAAGATCTCTGGCTTTGAGAACCCGACCTCGATAGAGGAGATGATCGTTGTAGCTGGTTCGACGTTGTGTTGGGATGTTTGGTCACCTATGAGTTTGCTCTTTACCAGTGCTATGAAGCTATCGTTCGAGAGCAGGGTGTCGTGGATTATACGTGTGACTTCCTCTTCAGAATTTCGGATCATGGTGGCATCGCGAACACTTAGCGTGAAGCCCTCAACTGTGCATAGGAATCTCGGTACAATCGGAGAGTAGGGCAGAAAGAATGCTGTGGTCGCCGTCGTGGAGACAATCGGGTGGCTAGTTATGATAGCGTACGCTTGTTCAGAGATCCCTGTGACTAGAAAGTGATAGGGAGGCTTCTGTCACTCCACCCTCCTGTTCGACGCCAGGGTCTTCTCCTGCTGGGTGTTATAATCTGAACCTAGATAAATACAGACTCTAGTCAGTCTATAGTCCTCAGTCTGTAATATAATCGACTCCATTTATGTACCTAGATAAATACAGACTCTAGTCAGTCTATAGTCTAGGTACAGTCAGTAATCGGTATGGTGTAAGTATTTAATTATGCTCACCCTCAGTCTGTAATATAATCGACTGAGGGTGTACGCTTGTATCGTAGTCATATATATGCCTTTCGTGACAATGGGATGGAGCACAAAGGAAATAGTGATATGAAGTAAGGGTGGCCATGGCCAGAGCGCACCTACGGTGTCACAGATGTGATATCCGTGATATCTCAACACTGGGGGGATGAGATCTTTGCCGTTTCTCCCGTCATTTTTCGGATCAAGTCCTCTAGACCCTCGCTGGCCGCAACCAAATCTGCCATCTTGCTTCCCTGCCAGTTGCGAACCAAGCTATGGGTTCGCACCCTTGTCCTTCCTGCAGAGCAGGTCCTCTGTCAGAGGTAAGGTATGAGAAAGGCGAGCTGGCGGGTCAGGCTCAGCCGCTGCATCCAGTGTCAGTGGTGCATGTAGTGGTTGCGGATCAAGGGGCCCCCCATTATGCATTATTTTCCCTTGCTAAGTACTTTATTGTGGATCTATTGTTTTGAGGGGTTTTCATCCTTGCACCAAGGTTCCATCCATCCCGATAAATCATCCAACCTAGGTACACAGCCGATGCGCTCCAAACCAAGTTTTCCGGCGAGAAAGTAGCGCCTGCAGCGGAAAATCATTTTCGGGGGCCTGGCGCCTGAACACGTACCACGTCAAACGAGGAGATATCCTGCATAGTTAGACCAACAAGCAGCCTTACGGGCCCGAGCATAATTTCGTCGCAAGAACGCAACGCATGGGTCGAAGTGCCGCGAACTCTTTTGGACTACGAACATAAGCACCCAGTGTGCAGGCCAATCTCACCTCCAAGTCACCCCCGCATCACCAACGCGATGTACCTCATATCATCCCTTGCAACGCACTGTGATTCCGCCCAATGTCAGATTTTACCTTCTGACCGTACTAGCGGCACAGCAGAGATCCTTGCAATAAATTCTACGAAGGAGGCTCCTCGTAATTCGTCGGGATCTTTGCTCGTATGACTTTCGCTCTCGGATCCGTTTCTCAGTCTCTGTGCCAAGACGTCGACTAGAGGATGCAGTGCTACAAGCTCATTCTCACATGTTGTTCTGAGTGCTTGATACCAGTGCTCCAGGAAGGACGGTTTTCCTTGTTTCTGTCACACTGGTTAGTCATGCTTCACCGCTATCGCTCGAAACCGTTTTCATAACTTACCAGGTCGTGTAAGCTTTTGACGACTGCGGCGTGTATTCGCGTATCTCGAGCACCGACTCATCATAACGAAGAAGCTTTCGCTTCCATCTTTACGTATCAAGAGCTTTTTTTACCTGAACGTAGAAAACTGTTTTCGATGGCGCTGGCTTACAGTCAATCATCAGATTCTCTGGAATGTGCCCGCGAAGTATGCGCACCCTGAAACGAGAAAGCTAGTTAAAACTTGCCTGCGATTGTTGTTCCAATTGAAGAGTCTTTTGCTCGTGATAGTTTTCTTGCTTACTTGCTTACTTTACTCATTCTCTTCGGCAATTGCACCAGGATTTAACCGAGTACGTTGTCAGAGTGACGGAGTGACTCAAGTGGCTTCTGCATGGTTTCACTACAAACTACAGCTCGGTCACTCAAGTTGGGAACCGCCTCTGCAATTGGAACTCAACATCGAAACCACGCTGGTCAACCGCGGCGCTGGCCTTCAAGACCTTTAAACATTCCATCCTAAACGTACCTTGTCAGTCACACGAGAAGCTTTGGACCTCTCATACGATCATGAATCAAAAGGAGTTATGTACCTTCCGAGTCATCTGATGAGGGTGGAGCTGGAACACGTATGATGTAATTTTAGCGGTACATTTTCGGGGGAGGCACGGTGACAGATTTTTCCAGAATATGCGTCGGCTGAGCCTCACTCCGCCTTCTTTGGTGCGTTTTCCACGTGGGCAGGGTTGTTTTCCTTATGATATGGCAGCTGATCATTTTTGTTTGTGATTAGTACGATAACTCATTATATAGCCTCTACACTTGGCATTCTACGAATGCTTTGAAGGTGTTCAATCTTTTGGGTCAACCAGACTTCATAAACGGCGCACCTGTTCACATCATTGTAATAATTTCTCAGATTCAGAAGTTTCTGGCATGTAGTAGGTTCGCCTTTGTAAGGTATATGTGCTTTTCTGTGTCTCTCATTATTGGCGCTAGTAATTGGGCGGCGATACTTGCACCATTAACAGTCAGAAAACTGTAAAGGAAAACGGAAGCAGGAAGAAGTTACCATGACTCTCTGTTCAAGGAGACTTTTAATAACTTCAATTTCCTATGGGAAGGGATTAACAACACATTCATGTGCAGTACTAAATCACGCATACCGCAATGTCTCTCACCGTGCACCCTTCAGATAATTGCCGTTGGTCTTGGCATTTCTACGTCCGGTGCGATATCATCGTATACCGAAGTAGGCAGATTAGTAGACATTGCACTGGCGAACGTAGCAAGGACGGAAACAACAAGGACGAAAAGGCTCTTATGTTGCATACTGAGAGTATTTGGGGTGGTTCGTAAATCTGTGTTCGTTTCATATGTGATAAGTGTAATCCAACCAGGCTGTAGCACAGGCGGCTCGTGAACATTCATCACCTGAGACAATTGTTGGCGCTACATTGTTGAGGACAACATACGAGTGGCGAGATACCTTTGTCTCCCTGCCACGGAGATCGTCTCTTTCGCCTCTCTTCTTTATGCATCCGGTATTATTTCTTGGAAGATGGTGGTCTTAGGCTAAGAAGCCTCTGCCTCTGATGTAATAACAGGACTGTAATAATATTAAGTTCGATCGAGGGTTGATGGTGTCGTCATCGTGGGGCGTGCGGGCGCTAATACTCCTCACCAGAAACCTCGCATCGCGAATGATATCTCCTCTAGGCCTGGGTTAAAAATTATTCTGAGCCTGTGAAAAATGTGAGGTTTCTCGGGCCTCAATGTGAGGTATTTCTCACACTGTGAAAAACTGTGAAAAAATATATTATGTAATCTACTGTTGCCTCTCAATTTTGTCAACAAAACAACTGTATTTCTACATTAAAATGCAAGACTATACTTTAGAAAACAAGCTTGAACTACTTTGCTAAAGATATTCGTCAAGATTCCAGTTGTCAGGGCTACGAGAAGGTGCCGATGCAGCCTGAGTACTTTGTGTGGCACTTCCATGAATAGCGATGTCCGCATTGTCTTCAAGTCGTTTAATGAGGGCAGAAAGGAGTGGGCTGTCCAGCTTTACAAACTTGGCATCGTTCTCAATAAGATTTGCTTGGCCATCTTTGAGGAATTGCTTGTGAGCCGTAAGAAGGACCTCCTGCTGTTTCAAGGAGATTGCCATAGACAATACTTAGAATGCTCAGAAGCCTGGTTGTTTCACAAAAAGGTGTGCAAAACCATCTTTGGAACGTGTTGGGACCATATTCAAATTTTTCACAATAAATCACATGATGGATTTGGGACCCTCCTTGTTAAAAATGTTAAAAACATGTGAAATATTGGTATGTTTTTAACACTGCTATTTTTAACCCAGGCCTAATCTCCTCACTGGAATCACAGTGAGGGTTGAAGCGTCGAAGTCCCAACAGAACCGAGCAGAACTGTAAGCGTGTTGATACCGGCGCAGCAAGAGCTTTGGTGAAAAGAGCAGCGGTGTTATACTTCGTACTGATGTGCCGTAACACAGACCTCGTTAGACTGCACGCGCTCGCGTAGAAAATGATAGTTGATATTGCCATACCTTGGCAAATCTGCTTGCCCAGAACCTTCCCTGATCCCAGCCAACCCCTGCTATGCTTCACCTCCGCCTTGTTGGGAACTTCACTTGTCCGGAGATTCCTTGTCATTAGGTCATCTACTTTTTGAATTGGCACATTGTTGGACAAGGAAAGATTCTGCGCTGATTTGGAGTCCAAAATACTCACAGGCTTTCTATCAGGACTGGGAGAAGGGCGATCCTTCCTAGAGAAAATCTGGGTATTTGCATCCGTCTCTGGCAAATCCATGGTCAGTGTTTATTCAAGCTCCGCTATTTGCTTCTCGTCAATGCTTGTTGGGACTGAGGCTGTTGTTAAACACGACATTCCGGTTGTCTATACTTACATTGAATCCTCGGTTGTTGCAATCTTCACATAAGATCCAAACCTCTCTGTGCCGTGGTAAATGTGGTCAATAGACTTGGATACTCAACAGGCGAACACCAGCTAGTATCCGTGGCATCGTCCTATAGTAATCAAATGTAGGTTATAATCATCCTGAGCTTGTAGACCATTTGAATATCTTCGGAGTGCTGCTCTAGCTTTCCGCAATTGACTTGAGAAGGGCCAATTTCTACCTTCAAACGTGGGCGCTTGAACCCAACTGGCGAAGTAAAGTGAATTATACAAATCTTCGGGACAATATCCTAATGTCTGTTTAGCGGTGTCACTCGGCAGTCAGTCGATTTTAAATGGTGGAATTGGATCTAAGATATGGTAAGTTCTTTTTCGCATCCTGAATTCAAATGTAGAACCCTTGGAGCGTAAGGCCAGTAATTTTACATTGAACTCTCTTTTCAATCACACTTGAAGGGCGCTCATGAACCCTCTTTTAGACCTTCCACAAGAAAAAGTTGACAAAAATCATGTCGGACTTTCTGTCCCCTTTCAGTATCATGGTAGGACATTTCTGAATACGGTAGCTAGTGAATCGCTGTATCAGACCAACAAGGTATTGCACTAGGTCCAACCGTCGGATCCCAACTATATCCCCCGTGACTTGAAAAACAATGAGATGAAAGTGCCGAATACATCCCGTACCGAAATATACCCGTCGTCAAGAAATCGAGAAAATGTTGTAGTTTCGCACAGAGAGGATATTAGAGCGGTCAGATCTCGGTATTGATGCGTTCGTGAATTTGGCTAACCTGGGCAGGTTTCTGTCATTAGGACTAGTTTACACGCCTCTTGGCATCCGCGTTCGTCTCAAACGTCAAACTGGATTTAAGAAAGAACTCGACGTACTCCCGAGATCCATTGCGATTTATATCAAAGTGAACACATGGTATTTCACGTGTCGGAATCTTGGCTCTTACCACTAAATCTACTGGCAGTGGATCAAAACTTGTCGCGCGGTACCGTGTTTTTACCGGAAAGGCTTGTATAAAACCAATGAATTTCCATTGCAACTCGTTGTGGGTCATCCAAGGCTAACACTCGAACATTATGGTCTCCTTCAAGTCTCTTCTCGCTGCCTGCTCAGCAGCTATGGCCGTCATGGCCATGCCGCATTTCTCAAATAGTACTGAGCATGAGCTTTTCCGTCGTGCGAATGTCCCTGCCGGCACCGGTTACTCAGGTCTACTCGTTGTGGATGCAGAGCAATACTGGTGCCACAATGGATGTCGAGAATGGCCAATACAGCCTCACTTGGACCACAGCCAGCCAAAATGTCGTTGGAGGTCTTGGCTGGAACCCAGGAAGTTCCCAGTACGTGGTTTATGCCAGGATCAGTTGAGTCACTAAACATTATTATGGTTGACTTCAGGATTATCAACTATAGCGGTACATTCAACTCGCCTGGCAACGGCTACCTCTCAGTCTATGGCTGGACCACCAACCCGCTCGTCGAGTATTACATCGTCGAGTCTTATGGCAGTTATAACCCTGGCAGCGGTGCTACACTTCTGGGTACTGTCACCTCCGATGGCGGAACATACAGCATCTACCATACCCTTCGTGTAAATGAGCCCTCCATCCAGGGAACCGCCACCTTTGATCAGTTCTGGTCTGTTCGCAATTCGCATCGTGTCGGCGGCAGCGTCAACGTTGCCAACCACTTCAATGCTTGGAGCGCTCATGGACTGACCTTGGGTACACACAACTATCAAATCCTCGCTACAGAGGGTTACCAGAGCAGCGGATCTTCCTCTATCACCGTCTCTTCCGGCGGTCCTGCTAGCTCTGGATCAAATCCTCCAGCTTCATCGGCTCCTGTCTCTTCCACAACCAACTCTCCGCCTACTACTACATCTGGTACTGCCGCCCACTATGGTCAGTGTGGTGGTATTGGCTGGACTGGTCCTACCACATGTGAGGCACCTTACACTTGCCAGGAAATCAACTGTATGCTCTATCTTCGACTCTGGTATTCGTCGGTTCTAACATCCTGATGTAGCTTACTACTCTCAATGCCTGTAGAAGTTGATTGAGAAGTTGATTGACAACAAGAGGTAAGGTAATAGATCCAGTTCTCTACAGCTGATTAAACAAACACGCTCTCAGATCACTCCCTTTCCGTGTAGTTCACCATATGATGTTCAAAAATTTGGTGGACCATTTGATATTGAGATGAAGGGTTTGGTACGTTGAATGTGGAGTTTTGCGATCATTTGAGATGGATACAAATGAACTATATATTCATCCGTGCAATTACCTTACGACATCCAATCTTGAGATGAGTCTATCAAGGCAAAAAATACACCACTTCTATGGGGAACTGGGTGTCCTCAACATTTGGGCGCAGTCCTTGATCAGATATTTTTCCGGAGTGTTCATGCTGGAGCCGTATCGTTCAAAATATCGCATGCACTACATTTGAATTAGCGTTTATCACAAGTGCACATTACATCAACGTCAAATATCGCTATCGATGTTATCCTTGACGTCCACAAGGTCCGAAAGGTCCAAGTCCGATGAATTCATAAGACTACTGAAGTTTGGAATACCTTTTATGCCTCTCTCAACTTCGGCTCTCCACGCTTTAATATCCTCTTGCGCAGTAGTGCAACAGAAACCACCCCGTGTGTCAAAGGTATCGTCAAGATTACGCAGTGACTTGATTCCCTTGCCTAATTTACGGACGGGGTGTAATAAGGCAGTGCTCCCCCCGCACGCATCCTTGCACACATGATATCCGGTGTATATATAATTTTGTTTGGGTGGACAATGGGATGCTTTGTGAGACAAAGCGGTTTGGCGAACTTCGTCCCATTTCTCAAGATATTTGAACTGTTGAGATGTGTAACCGAAAGATGACAGTAGGCCGTCACTTCTTCAGCCCCGGTGCCTAGCGGTTAGCGATGCTTAACTTTACCGACGCTTAGCAACTTTGGCGACGCCAGCCTCCTTGATTGTTTCAGACCTCAGGAGAGTCACCACATATTTAACTGATTTCAGTGCTCACTTGTTGACTTAGCGCTTGCCGACTTGATAGACGCCGTGGGTTAGCTATTTCACATTCTATTCTTCTTGTCATAGTCCCTTCCCCATTTTGTTACTTAGCGACTTATAGTTTAATTAACACGGCGACTTAGCGCCTATAAATACTGTACATATTTTGTCTTAAGGAGCATCAAATTCTACTCTCCACAGTTCAGATCACAACTTGCGCACACTAAGTTCCTCGGAGTCGCTAAGTGATTTCCAGGTTTACCGACTACACTAAGCTTGCCGCTTCTTTGCCAGTCTTGCCGACTGTCTAGGTGCTATACGGGCACACTTCAACTACGTTACATCGCCAAGTTCCTACCGACTGTTGGCACCCTAGCGCCTTGCAGGCTACACGGCTTAGATCGCTAAGCACCTCTGTTCCAATTACTGCATTTTTCCTTAACAAACTAGGTCTCTGGGACTCTGCCCGCACTCTCTCTCAACTAGCGACCGCCCAACGCATTACCTTTCACAGTAGCTAGGTACAGTTTACTCTTGACAGTACTTAGCAACTTTTGGGTGTCATCAAATTGGAGCCCACCGCGAGGGACTTTAGGGCAGAATTCCACCAGAAACTCGCTTGCAATGCCAGCGCCGCCTTCTAGTTCAGTCAGCAGGCGCCACTATCCCTTTCCACATTTTGCCTTCTACTCCCCAGTTACCTGGAGCCTTACCACATTGCACTTTAGCGCAAGAACTTGCCGATTACGCAACTGAGCTTACAGTCGACAACATCCCAGACCTTTTCCCCTGCCAACTAGACTTTGACGCTAGCGCACCTGGTACTCAGACTCCTCTTGCCGACTGAGCTCAGGGATCACCGCCTAGTCCTATCATCCCATTGTCACAACTATTCAGATCCCCCACTCCCTCACCTCCAGCTTCACCACTTCACTTACCGACTACTTTGCTACCGACAACGCTGTTACCGACTCGCACCATGGAGGCAGCTGTCGCTCAGCCCATGCCGCCTCAAAACCACTTCTCAGCCCCCAAATGGGATGAGACAAAACCCCGGGAACTCACTCAATACTTTAAGGAACTTGAATACCTCTTTTGCGACTGCAGCATTACCGACCACACCCAAATGAAGGAATACGTGGCACGTTATGTGTCATACGACACGGCAGAAACATGGACTGGCCTCAGGGAATTTAGCGCCTCTGCTGCCGCTCCTGGCGACAACCCCCCACCAGCAGCAACTTACAAGGACTGGAAGGCTGCCATGATTAGGCTCTATCCTGGCGCTAAGGCCTCCACACGTTATACGGTCAGCAAACTTCAGAAATTGGTACAGGACACTTTTGACAACGGCATATACACCCTTGGCGCCCTCTCGACTTATTACCGCGACTTCCAGAGAGTTGCCAGGTGGCTTTTACAGAATGGCAAGCTCTACGGGAATGAGGAACGTCGCTTATTCCAGCAAGGTATCCCCACGTCGCTATGGGCTAGAATTGCTAGGTGCTTGGAAATCACTCAGCCTAACCACCACCTGGAGGAGCCCTATAATGTGGACAATGTCTTTGAGGCTGGTAAGTGGATTCTTAAAGGCACAGACACTGGCGTGAGCATCCCTCGTCCTATTACCATCCCTGGTGTACTGCCTGTCCCTGCTGCCGCCATTGCTCCCTTACCAACCCCACCGCCAGCCGACCAATACGTTAAGAAAGAAGATTTGGACACCGCCGTTGCTGCCGCAGTCGCTAGCGCCATGACCCGCATTGAAACCATGATCACCACTAGTCTTACCGCCTCTTGTAATCCCGCCCCTGTTAACAACCTCTGCCATTTCTGTGGTGAAGTCGGCCACACTATGACAAGGGGTCGCTGCCCTACTTTGGAAAACTACATTTGCCAAGGACGCATTCGCTGGGCTGCTGATGGTAAAGTGGTACTTCCCTCAAGCGCCATCATTCCCAATTATCCAGAGCTCAAGTCCTACCAAGAGCACGTGGATGAATGGCACCGTAGAAACTCTGGCAACTTGGCGACTGGCACTCTTACCGGCAACGCTAACCCCGACGCGGAACAAGCTATGCAGCAACAGATGGTACTTGAAGTTATGCATTTGGACACTTTTAGTGACTCCGGCAACCCCACTAAAGACGCATGTATTGAAAGCTTAGAAAAGGAATTGGCAATGCTGAAGAACCAGGTCTTTGACGGTGTGGAAATTAAGCAACCTAAAAGGATACCGACCTCTAGCGCCTGTCACTGCCGACCCCAATGTCACTTCACCGCCTACTGTTACACCCGCTGTAACCACCCAACTGCCTACCAACCCTGCCCCCATTGCTAAACCCGCTAACCACACAACAGACGCTAACAATGCTCCCTTGCTGCCTCTACACCCTTACATGGGTTTACCTGCACACTATACTGCACCCGCCCAACAAAACTTTGCCGCCCCTGACAAGCAACTGGAAGAAGGTTACAGACCCACTGCCCCCATATATGACATAGAGAAATCCAACCACATCTTCAGCCGCATCATGAAAACGCCCATCACCCTGTCAGTAGAAGAACTTTGCAGCATAGCGCCAGACGTAAGGAATCTGTAAGGGCGACCTCCGGAGGTTGCGGCTAAGTCACACAACTGGCAGAGGGAAATCCGAAGTGTATTAGAGACAGTACATATTACAGGGAAGTAACTAATCACCTGGCAGAGGGAAATCCGAAGAGAACAAGTCTAAGGATTCCTCTGCCACGGCGTGGCGCATCAGTGCGGGGGCGGGGGCGTGAGAACGACTGTACAACATCTCGGAGAAGTCCGACGACTGCAAGGGAGCGTCCCGGAGACCTCCAGGATGGCCCGAAAAGGAAATGGCCGGAAAGGGAAGTCCGGAGGGTCCCGGAGATCTCCAGGATGGCCGGAAAAGGAAGTCCCCTGACAGAATCAAGTCAAAACAGCAGTAACCCCCAAGCGCACTCTCCAGGCAACGGTACAAGACGTTAGCAACATAGACGACGCACTACCTGGATTTTCTGTCACTACTGACTCCATGGTTATTGTCACCGACTTCGCACAACAACTCGCTAACGCCACCTCTGTGGACCCCGTGGAATCCTATATCAAGTTGCTAGCGCCTGGAGAAGACCCTGCTATCCTCACCGTCACTCAAGACTCACACGCCATATGCTTTATCATGCTCACCGTTGACAGTTGCCAGGAAATTGAAGCTATTGTGGACAGCAGGTCTCAAATCATTTCTATGTCAGCCAAAGTCGCCAATAACCTGGGCCTGATCTATGATCCAGGTATTGTTTTAAACAGGCAAAGCGCTAATGGCACCGTAGACCAGTCACTGGGACTCGCCAAAAACGTGCCGTGCACAATTGGTGACCTCACATTTTACTTGCAAATCCATATACTACGTTCTCCCGCATATGACATCTTACTTGGCCGACTCTTTGATGTCAAGACTCTTTCAGCTACCCTTCCTCTCTTGGATTGCCGCGTTGTTGAGGACTCGGCTGACGTCAAGGCTTTCTTTACTTTTGCGGACGCTATCCTCACCATCGATTTGCATTGTCACGATGCTCATCGTCGTGAGGCCGCTGCAGTAAGTTTTTGCCCTTTTTCCTTTTATCAACTCCTTTTGTTGATCCTTTTTAGCAAGCTAAGGATAAGGACCTCGCGATGCTTGGTCTGTCTCCTCCTTCCCCTCCCAAACGCAAGGCTAACATGAGTCCCCAGCTACTAGGCTCGATGCCGTGTCCCTTTGTTTGAATGCACTGACGTTTTCTGCCGAGTGTTTACAGGCTGAGCCTGACGGCTGCCCCAAACTCAAGAAGCTCAAGGTTTCCCCTGCCGCCGGTACGTGTCATTGTGCATTTCTTTTCCTTTGTTCTTCATGCGGTCCTCTCTCTATCTCAGTACACCATATCCCAGGTAGTGACGTGGCTCTGGCGTTACTTTCCAAGGTTGACCACGTCCTGGAGGCTGTTCAGCTGTCTGATGACGCTGATACTGTTCCTCACGCAGACCTTCAAAAACATCGCAACGCCGTTGACTTGGCTGCTCAACAGCAGCTTTATCAGCTCGATGTGGTGCTCCAGACTTTCAAGCTCATTTCGGAGTGCCACGCTCGTTTGGATAAAGCTCTGGGTTCCTCAGAGGTTGAGCAGTGTCAGGGGACTCCTCATTTCTCCCTTCTTCCACTCCTTATTCTTTCATTCTTCCTCTATTTATTTCCCTATTTCTGCTGTCACTCTTTTACTTTACTGCTTCTATTCCTTCAACACTATCTATTGGTACTATTCTCAGCCCTTGAGGTGCTCTGGTTCTTTAGTTATCATTCAAACAAGTGTAGCCACTGCTTCCAGAGGCTTAGTAAGCATCCAGAGGCTTAGTCATCTCGAGGCTAGCCTCCAAATTACTAAGCAAGTCACATGAGACATGTGCATGACCTCTGGCAATGGCAATTTCCGAGTTTTTGATTATTTTCGGAGATTTTCCTTTTTTAGATTATAAATTTTATTGTGGCTTTTGTCATACTATACAGTTACTTCCCACGCTTCTGGAGCCTTGGAAGCGTCACTCCTGGCATAGGGAATCCCTAGACTTGTTCTCTTTGGATTTCCCTCTGCCAGGTGAGTAGTTATTGTTGTATTACCTATATATACCCTCTGCCAGCTGTGTGACTGAGCCATAGCCTCCAGAGGTCGCCCTTACAAGCAGGCTGGCTCGCTTCTCCACGCTCTCCAGGTCTCTCTTTCAGTTCGTATCTTCTTTCTTTTTGCCTTGCTCCTTGCTTACTTAGTACCTCAGTCTAACGGTGGCGATTCCGACGTGGAATTTCAAGACGCCTTTCCCGCTGAAACCGAAAGTGCCGTGGATATACCGGCGGCTGCCACTGTGTAAGCACCGACTCTGTTTGTGCCTAGCCAGTTAGTATGACTAGGTACTATGCTCCCCTCCTTAGATTAACCTCCTTATTCCTTACTTATTGAGTACCTCAATTAATGCCATTTTCTCCGACGTCGAGTAACTTAATCTTTTTCTTCCTTCCTGGGGCCTCAAACCCCCATGTTGGCACCGCAAGCCAACGTTCACCAATTTGTTGCCATAAATTCAAGACTACTGCCAGCGTTTGACTGGCAAACTGAATATGAGGGCATCAACCGTCATTTCTCTTGTGGCAGGCCCAACTCATTGTCAGTTGGCTCATGGAGCCTTATTGTGTCAAATGAGATGTCCTTGGTGATCTGTTCAGTGGGTTTGTGTAGTTCCTCCCTTAGCTCTCTTAGCTTGTCTGGGGTAATATCTACCCACTGCTCTAAGCTTTGTGATAATTTCAGCCGTTTGCGAGCTTTGTATGGTATAACTCGAAACGCTGCTACCCGTGCTTGCCAAACTGAACCATCAAGTTCTGCTACAATGTAATTACCACCTTGTGTCTTAGCGACCACAACCATGGGTCCATGGAATCGTGGTAACATTTTAGCACTAAATGAGCTTTTGGTAATCATATTTTTGACTAAGACCAGGTCCAAGGGTTTGAATTTGTAATTTTTAATTGAGCTTTTATGCTCTTCTGCAAATTTCAAGGCCCACTGGAGCTTGTCCTTGCCGACTTGCTGTCTCATTTCTTCCACATGCTGGTAGTGCTTGGCTAATGCCTTTGCATGATACCCAATTAACTCTTCTGTGATTAGTGGCCCTTCTGGTAGCTCGACTAACCAGGTGGCTTCTACTAGGTCCAACGGAAGAGTAGGGTGGGCACCAGTGACCATGAAGTACGATGAGCACCCAAATCGCTGCCTTATGGTTATGCAGTCACTCCACATTATATGGTAAAAGAACTAGAACCATTTGGTGCAATCCTCACAAGCTTTGAATAATGCTTGTCTAACATCCCAATGAGGTCATTCAATGCATCCATTGGCTGGTGAATTGTACGGTGAGATAGTAATACCTCTAATCCCATACTTCTTCTCTAACCAGGCAGTGACTTGTTTGAATTGTCCTGCATTGTCTGTTACAATCTCTGAAATACAACCCCAGCAACAAATTACATCTTCAAACAACCATTGACCAATTGTTTTGTGATTTTCTTTGCGCAAAGGCCTTCCTTCCATCCAAGAAAACAAGGCACATCGTCCATGGACTATGTATTTACAGCCATTTGAGGCTGGTGTCATGTGCATGGTATCTATGTGTATTGTCTGAAAGATTGAGGGAGTGTAAGTAACAGTTGGTGCTCTATTGACGACTGTCTTCTGTCGGATTTGACAGTTATGACAAGTCCCAACATACCACTGTACGTCACCATCAATCCCTGGCCACCAGAAACGTTCTTGTATTAACATTTTGGTTGCATAAGCCCCTTGGTGCCCTAAGGCATCATGGGCTGACTTGAGCATAAACATTTGTCTATCAATGTCAACTACTAGCTTATGTCTTTCCTCTTGGTTTCGCTTATACAGCCTTCCTTTTCTATCAAAGAAAAACTGCCTAGCAAACCTCTTGAACTTCTCTGGTTCACAGCCTGGTAGATCTTTTGGTTTGGTTCCTGGGTCTTGTAACCAACTTCGTACAAGTGGCAACAAGTTGTCCCAGTCTTCCCCTTCACCTCCCTTTCTGTGTTCCAGATAGGTTTGTGTGTCCTCTAGCCTCTCTTCAGATGAATCCTCTGGTAACAATGGCCTTGACATAGCTAGTACAGCCACTGGGTCTATGTTGTTCCTTAAAGATCCTTCTGACACTGCTTTTCTCAACTCCTGCTCTTCAGTCCTTGCTTGACTCAACTCCTTTGCAAAATAAGCTACTTCAGTGGCTACTAATTGCAAGTATCCACCCCGAGTGTCAATCTGATCAGCAAACTCCTCAAGCTTCAAAGGTTCCCAGTCCTCCCATCCAGGTACTTGGTGTTCCTTGTCTGGATATTCAAAACCCATCGACTTTGGTTCATCCATTAACTCTGGATCAACTGGTGTGTATTCCTCATCTTCAGGATATTTGGGACGCCTGGATAGACCATCTACACTGAAGGTTTTTCCTGGCACATGTCTCAAGGTGAAGTGATAGAGTAATACATCTTCAATCCATCTCATAATAGTAGCATTTGGGCCTACTCCAGGATTGCTTAGCATTCCTTTCAAGTATTTGGCATCAGTTTCTACTATTAATTTCCTACAACCAACCAACCAATATTTGTTGGCTTGCAAGGCTCTCATTAAACCATATAGCTCTTGCTTTGGCTGAGAAAACCTTGCTTCCCTTGCATTCAAGGTTATAGAGCCTAGCTTTGCACAAGTGCGTTGCTTT
Source organism: Termitomyces sp. MG148 (assembly GCA_003313785.1). Lineage (NCBI taxonomy): Eukaryota > Fungi > Basidiomycota > Agaricomycetes > Agaricales > Lyophyllaceae > Termitomyces > Termitomyces sp. MG148. Next base: position 5,900 of record QLOM01017897.1, on the reverse strand, counting down.
GGGTTACTTGGATCTTCTTGGAATATGCCAAAACCTACAGCCATCCAAGAAGTATCCACTGACAACACTACAGCTCCTTCTGACTCATAGTCAATTGGTTTCAAAGGAGCACTTTCTCTTTCATTTTAGCCATAGCTACTCGCTGCTCTTCTCCCCAAGTAAAAGGTACACTGTTTTGTGTTAGCTTGTTGATAGGGGCAGCCACTTTAGCATAATTCTTAATGAATGTTCTGAAAATGCCACATGTTCCTAAGAATGAGCGTACTTCTGACTTGTCTCTACAGTCACCCCAGCCCATAACAATTGCAAATTGTTTGGTTTCTGGTTTTTGTCCCTCATAAGAACATCGGTGACCAACTACCACAATCTCATCGGCACATACTACTGACTTTTTCCCAGAGAAAGTTCCTCCAGCATATTTGATTCTTTGTAACACTCTATTCACATTGTGTAGATGTTCCCATACAAATCTCCTAATGCCTGGGTTTTCTGGTATAACTTCCCAACTTCCATCTGGCAATTCATACCTAGTAGGAGGTCCCCTGACTGCTACATCATTGATGTAAGGCCAAGTCACATGTAGGATCTCATCTTTCAAAATGAACATAATGTCATCATGGAAGATTGGTACTGAATTAGTCCAACCCATTGGGAGAGTTACCAGTCTCAGTGCACCAAAGGGTGTCTGAAAGGTGGTATAGTCCCTTGAGCATACATCCAACAATCTCTCATCATATCCGACATATAAGTCAAATATCCCTCCACAGGCCCTCTCTGAAAAGTGACTAGCCAGTTCCTCAGTTGCTGGTGGCAACCCGGAGTGAGCGATAGTTACTTTATTCAAAGGTTCTAGGCTGTGGACTATCCTCAAGCTTTCTCCATCTTTCTTTAATACTGTAAACCACTGGGACCGGTATGAAGAATTGGAGGGTTCATAAACTCCTGCCTCAATCTTCTGTTTGATCATCTTACAGATCTTATCACGAAGACCGGGAGCAATCAGAATGTTTCTTAACACCCAAGGTGTATGAGGTATAATAGGCATTACTATGGGAGGGAAGAATTTCTCCTTAAGCCTTCCTCTTTGAGAATCATCCCATGCAAAAGCCTCATTCTGTAACATCATCAAATGATGTACTGCTTTCATCTCCTCTGGCCATAAAAAACCATCATCATGTGCTTGATCAATGATTTCCTTGCACTCTGTTGTATACCTTCCTGTGGGTTTGAATTCTGGTGGATTGGGATCCAACTGTGGCATATTTGCCAGTGGGTCTCCAGTAATGCACCTTTCAATTCTAAACTCTTCAGGAGAGGTCCCTAGCACAGGCCTCACCTTCTTATCCACAGGTTTGTATTTCTTAGAAAATACTTGTGCGGTTTCCCCCACACCTGCTTCTAACTTTAGGTTCCCTTCTTGTGCTATCAACTCCTCAAGACTGTCTGGTATTTGAGATAGTTGCCCATTCAAATATGCAGACAAAGCCTTCTGCTCCTTCTCTCCAAGCTCCTTGCTTGCTGTAAAAGCATGCAAGTACACATCCCTTAACTCCTCTTTCCTAAACCCTTCCTGCTTTAACACATAACCTGTCACTACTATCTCTCCCTCTTGAGTCTCAGCTAGACTCAGTGCCACCTCTCCCTGATCATTGACCAGTTCATCGAGACTCAAAATTTTGCTTCTGCTGCAATCTCACTCTTGGGTACCTTCCCTCTTTCAATAGTGGGTAAGACCGTCCGTCGACCAGTGTTTGGGTCTTGGATAGTGATGATTGCACTACCATCCTGCAGGTTTTGAATGTTGCTTTCTGTCAAGGTGTCAAATGGATGACCTAGTAGGACAGTATAAGCTGGTTGCTCAAATATGTGCACTTGGAAGTAGATGGTGAATCCTTCAGCAAAGGTGAATGGTACATTGCGAGCTAAGCCTACTGACTCATTGACCTGCTGATTAGCACTTTCCATCCTTAGTTTTATGTCTGGGTCCCAGGTCAACCCTAAGTGTAATGCTTCTCTTAAAGCCATACAGACTATTTGAGATCCACTATCTAGGATTGACTCCACTGGCCCTTTCCTGTTGACAACAGGGTTCAAGGATTGTAGAACCTGTAGTTCCCTAGCCACATAGACAACTACTGGTTTGTCTCCTGGGGGTCTACTTTCCAAGTAGGTGGCAACACAATCTTGGTAGACCACTGCTCCAGTGGGTAATCCAGCTTGTGTCCCATCTGCTATGAAATAGGTGGCAACTGGTAGCTCATTAACATCTACCTGTTTTGCCTGCTCCCCTGCTACTGCATTCAGGTTTTGACCAGCTACTTTTGGGACATAAGTATGCCCCAGACTTTGGTCCTGACTTAGAGGCCAATTTATCAACTATTGCTTCTTTAAGCCCTGGGGCTATAGCCAGCAGTTCTTTTGTGGTTATAGGCACTATAGTTTCCCATAACTTGTCAATGGTTTTATCCAATTTTCTCCTAGTTCCTTGAAGAGTGCTTTCCACAGTGGCCTGCACTGGTGCTCTTCTATCTTCATTCAGTGCTGGTACCTTTTCAAAAGGTAAGTCCAGTTTTGTTGCAACTCTTGGTGGGATCACCATAGTTAGCTTTTCTTTCAAAGGGTTTTCTGGTGGTCTCTCTGATAATGAAGGGTCCTTAGGTAGAGATCTCTCTTCCCTTACTACCTTCCTCGAGCCTTCTAAAGATCCTTTTTCTTCTGTCCATCCCCAGGACTGTTAGTACTTCTAGTGTTGACCAACACTGAAAGCAACTCAGTCATTTTATTAAAACCCTTCTCCAGTTCTCCAATTCTATCTGATTCATTATATTGGACTCTTTCTATCATATCGTCACGAGTGTCCCTGGTAGCATTGACATAGGCTGAGTAAGTGGGAGTTTCAGGAGTTTCCTCTGACCACCCAAAATATAAACCTGCCTGTTTGTCATGCAGCTGGACCAGCCTGTTATGAGGCAACACACTTGCTGGCTCTCTTGGCAGAGGAGCTCTGTTAGGCATCCTAGTTCTACCATCTACCAATATTACCCAGCCTTTTTGTACATCTGCCTTGACATGCTCACACTCTGCAATCCTATGTCCAGCTCCCCAACAGTAGAAGCAATAAGTATTGCCGCCTGGTGTTGGAAGAATACCTGGGGCAGTTCTCTCTACTTGTCCTCCACTGTGGTTCTTGGTATTTAGAAAAGCATTCCTCATGTCCATCTGGCCATTTTGTAAGGCTTGCATGACATTTTGGATACTTCCTACTTGTTTTCCAATTGTCACCATGGAGTCTTGTAAATGAGCCATCTTTTCTTCTACCTCTTCATCTTTTACTCTACTCTCTTCTTTTCTCCTAGGCACTTCTCTGGTACTTCGGATTCCAATACCATCAATAAGGGTAGTCACTACATTGACCACTTCTGACAACTCATATCGATTGTCTTTGTGTTGTTTGTGGTCTGGATCCTTATAATGGCCATGCTTGGTGAAGGATCTGTCTTCAATGATGTCTGCAAAAGCAGGTGTAAAACACCCTAGGAATTTGTCCACAAGAGACCCATTCCCAACAATGTCTTTTAACTTTTTGGCCTCAGCCCTAAACTTTCTAATGAGAGAATGAATTTCTCCTGTGTCGCTTCTGCTCAAACGGGCATGCTCCTTGCATATCCGATCCAGGTTAGCAATGCTACCTGTATCATCCACGGCCTCAGGATAAGATTCTTGGATTTCTTTGACAAAGTCTGTCCAAGTTTTATTATCCTCAAATGAGTCAAAGCCTAGCCACTCTTTCTCAGTTTGAGCATCCACATATTCCAGGATCTTCTTCTTTCTATCCTTGTCTCCAGCAATACCAGCTCCTTCAAACAATGATTCCATCCTTTGTAAGAAGCGCCGAACTTCAGAGGGTTCAGTATATCTAAACTTAGGAGCATCTCTGCTGTCTGGGATTGGCATTTTAACTTTGTTGGTTTGTTCCATTGTCTTAGTTAAATTGGATAACTTAAACTGTGAAGACTCTGATTTTATTGGTTTAGACGTTAACTTCTCAGTCCGAGTTTTTTGATTTCGAAGGACAACGTCAGGGTCAGGTAGACTTATGAGAGCGCCTTTGCTAGAGGCACGGGTCTCCCTTGGTTTGGGTGTACTAGCGGTTTTAGCCTTTGGATTATTTTCCTTAGGCGTTTTAGGCCAATACCCCGGTGGTGCGAAACTAATTGTTTCTTTTTAAAGTTTGGACTCCTGACGGAAATCCGAATGAAAGTGTTTTGGTTGTGTAATAAAAGCCCCTCGCGGTGGGCTCCAGATGATGCAAAATTGTACTATTGAGCTGGCTTAGTCAGACTAGTCTAACTTAGTTCACTCAGGACAATTCACTGATTTTGTAGGGCTTAGTTACACGTGCGCACACTTTCAATGATTGTTTAAGTAGTAATTTTTATTTGATTCTTAAAAGTTCTCTGAATTTATCTTAATTCAAAAGAAACTTATTTGGGCTCAATAACAAAATTGTTTAAAATAAAACCCGAAGCTAATATCATTGCTCGTAGGCCTAAGTCGTTGCGCTCCCTGGGGACACTGAGCCGTGGCAAGTAATTGCTTTCCGCTCTCCCCAAATGCTCCTTCCTTTTATACCCATTGTCCTGTGCACGGACCATCCTTGGTACACGTGCGTTCCCGTGCATGGTGCCAAGCCCGGAACCGGCTACGTGGCTTGGGGCTCGGGTTGTGGGCTAGGCTATGCATTTAGCCAGCTTTTCATCGGCTGATTCCTCCTGAGTCCCTCCCTTCCTGCTCCTTATCCATTGTTTGTGGTCAAGGCCGGTGTTGTTGCTCTGCGGGGGTGGGCTTGTATGTTGGCATATCGCAGTGGAGGGAGGAGGGTAGTGATTTAGTAGTGCGTTGACTTTAATTTTGATTTGAAAGCTTGATGACTGATCTCGGCTGGGTGGTTGAGTGCATAGCCACTGATGTTGGATCTCGGTCAATCTGGTTTGATGAGATTGACCTCAGCTGTCATGCCATGCTTGGCTTTTTCCAGCACTGCCACCTGCCTTGGCTATCGTGGCTTGTCTCGCTGCTGCTGGTTGCACGTTTCGTACTTTGCATTGGGATCAGATACGGTCAGAGTAAGTCCTTGCACCTACCGTTTTTGGCGCACGGCTTACAGTTTTCAGCCGCAGAGGGTATATTGGACTTATCTCTGCTTACTTTGATTGGTCTCGATTATAAGACCATCATATCACCGTGCTCCCCTCTATCCAGTTACATAACCTGCACTCACATTTGTCTGAGGGTCTATGGCCGTCTGCTTTCAGAATGCGGCTAAGTGACTCCACGTCTCCTACCGTGAATACTTTATGTTTGCTTTTCAGGCACACGCTCGGACCCTGGTTAAGGTAGCAAATTCTGTGGCTAGCCTTGCCATGGTACCATATTGGTTGCAGGTTTTTGAGATCTGTGCTAATGGATATTCCATCCGTCGCCAGTCCATACTTTTTTGCTGTGCAGAGCAGGATTTGTAGATCCTCACATGCACCCGTTTTGGTTGATCTTGTTGACTTCCAGGACTGGAGGAAGATATTCACTTTTACCCGAGGGTCAATATGGCGCTCTGTTGCTGGGAAATTAAGGGCAAATAGAGCATCAGCCACAAACGCCCAGACAGGCCGGCTTGGACTGAGGTCTAGGTAAGATTTCAGCCACATCACGTTTATGGCTTCATTTCTGGATGCAAGGTCTAGGAGCGCCCTGCCTCCTTTGCATTGGGGTGCATACAATACATGTTTCACCACTGGGGCCTTCTTCTCATGCCATGTAAAGGCTTTGATCTTACGCGACAGTGTGAGTTCCACATCCTTTGGCATCCCTTGTACTTGCGTCAGGTATTGAGTTATGCCTCC
>QLOM01017896.1:0-10629 GCA_003313785.1 Termitomyces sp. MG148 | reverse complement strand
GATATGATTCAAACTCCAAAGCTGATAGGTGCTACAATCAAACTGCTAAGAAGGTGTATAGTGATACGATGCTGTACAGCATTCAGAGACAGAACATGCACTAGAAGTCAAAATAAACATTTAATATACAGGCTGAAAACTGTAAGCCTCCTGGTAGCAGTCTCTACAAAAGTATATTCTCAAAAACACCCCAATAAATACACAGGAAGTACAGCAGAAGGACAAGGGATCAGCTCAGAATCATCAAGTCAATAAAAGTCAGTCACTGTAATGGAGAGAGGAAGCATGAGGGCTGGCAGAGGCAACAAAATTGGGATCAGATTGTGATGATCTGTATCAAAGAAGCAGATCTACTACTATCTGATTTGGCATGGCTAAATGGAGGAAGAAGAAAGAAGCATGGAATGCAGGGAAGGAATAAAAGGGGAAAAAGAAAATTTATGAATAGAAGCCAGACAAAAGGGGCAGGAGCAAATGGGGCAGAGGCAAATGGGGAAGGAAAAGCTAAGAATAGCAAAGAAGAATGATGGTTTCTGGAACTGACTGGTGGTACCAAGACAATGGCCAAAAAGGAAATAGTGGAAGCAAATAGGATCAGTGGAAGTAGGAATGGAATGGTGGAAGATGAATGATGGCACCCAAAATAGAAAGAACAATTCAAATAATGGGTTGACAAATGGGCTTGGTAGTCAGGTGACAAGGTGGTCTGTGCACTGTAGGAAAAGTATAAATAGACTAGGTAAATTAGAGAATAATCAGGCAATTAATAGGCAAAGGCTCAGTGGTTCCCAGGGAGTGAATCACTTAGGCTGGAGTTTGTTGAGAACCCTCTACCTTTTAGGATATTATTTATATTCTGGGAAGTAACCCTCTTCAATACATCAAGTTTATTGTCAAGCAACAGTGTGGATTAGAAGGAACTTTCTAAGACTTTAAGAAAGCCCCAGAACTATCTGTAATACTCTACCCAAGTACTACAGCAGGTTGCCCTGAAGATCTCCAGGGACTGCCAGAGAACTCCAGGGTGGCCAAAAATGGAAGTCCTGAAAAAGGAAGTCCCCTGACATCACCCCCCCCTAGAGTGTGGTGTCTTGACACACCGGGTAGAACAAGTTGCGGATTGCGCGGTCGACTGAGGAGATGGAGTAGATGCCTTGGATTGCGCAGGGAGCCTCGGAGTGACTGCGGTGGAAGTCCTTCACCAGGGCAGGCACGTGGACGTTTTCGGCAGGTTCCCAGGAGTTGTCTTTGATACCATAGCCTTCCACTTGACCTTGTATTGTAGCTTGCACTGGAATAGACAACTATCAAGGACCTTCTCTACTTCATACTCTGGGCGGTCGTCCACAATGACCGGAGGTGGGGCACATTGACCGGGGATAGGATTGTCCGGGGCGGGTGAAAGCTTGACCACATTGAAGACCAGGTGGAGGCGCCGCATGCTAGTGGGCAGCCAGAGCCTGTAAGCCAGTGGTTCTACCTGGGGCTCAACCACATATGGTCCCAGCTGTCAGTGTAAGAGCTTCTGGGAAGGCCTAGTGGTCACGATGTCGGAAGCGTCCAGGTAGACTTGGTTTCCAGGCTTGTACTGGGGGGCCGGCAAACATCCTTGATTGTAGTAGTGGGCCATGTCATCCTTAGCTTTAGTCAGGGCAGCCTCTGCCTCCTCCTGTGCCTTCCGCATATGGTCAACAAACTCGTTGGCGGACTTGTTCTCCAACTGTCGTGCACATGGTTTGAAGCCCATCCGGGGGTGCCTGCCAGTGTCCAGGAAGAATGGGGAATGCTGCGTGGAGGCATGGACGCGGTTATTATACTGGAACTTGGCCTCCAAGAGAAGCTTGTCCCAGTTGTCTTGTCGCTCATTGCAGAATAACCGGAGGTACTGCTCCAGCTCCTGGTTGACGCATTTGGTCTGGCCGTCAGACTGTGGGTGGTAGGCGGTGGAAGTGTGGAGCTTGACATGCAGGAGGCAATAAAGCTCCTAGATGAAGTCTGCCACAAACTGGAGGCCCTGGTTGGATATGTAGGCGTCGGATAGGCCGTGGAGCTTCCAGACGTTCTTCCGGTACAGGTTGGCCACGCCCATTGCTGAGCAGGTCACGTGTGTTGGAATGAAGTGAGCCCACTTGCCATAACCACGACCATAACTGCATCGTATCCATGCATGTCCAGGAGCTCCACAATGAAGTCAACAGAGGCTACACTCCAGCGCGCTGCAGGCATGGGGAGGGACTGCAGTTGACCCATTGGTAGATGCCGGTGGGGTTTTGTCCAGAGACAGAAGTCACAGGTGCTGGTGTAGGAGCCTATGTAGCGGGACATCTGCAGCCACCAGTAGTTCCATGAGACAAGTTCCAACGTTTTCCACCTACTAGGGTGTCCTGCAACACGGGAGTTGTGGTGCTGCTTGACAATGCACCGGCAAAGGTCCAGGTCATTGGGCACGTATATCCGCCCGCAGAAGGTGAGGAGGCCGTCCTGCAGGCCCCACTTGTCCGTGCATACTGACTTCATACCAGAGGGGCGTCCCAAACATAGTGCTAGCGCAGCTCTGGCAACCAAATCTTCCTGCAGACCTTCCCGGTTTCCCTGACATATGTTCCAGAGAATGTTGACCTCATCCCCCTGTACGGCCACCCCTTCCAAGGCACGGACGGCAAACAACTCTGGGCAGAGGAGGGTGATGTTATCGTTGTTCCCCGCACTGGAGCCATGGTCAGCATGCCAGGAGAGGGTGTTGGGCTTCCCCATGCTACAGCTTGGCTTGTGGTGCAGTGTGAAGTCGAAGTTGGTGAGGTACAGGGACCACCGGGCCTGGCGATGGTTCAGTTTTTTGGCCGTTTGGAAGTGTTCCAGGTTCTTGTGGTCCGTCCAGACTTCAAACTTGTGACAGGTCCTCTTGAGGAAGTGGCACCACTCCTCCAGCAACCGGATGATTGCGAGCATCTCCTTGTTGTGGATCTCGTAATTTTGTTCCATGGCATTGAGGCTCTTGGAGTAGAAGGTGACGGGGTGCCACTTACCATCCTCCAGGGACTGCTGGGAGAGGACCACCGGTTGCAAAGTCGGAACTGTCAGCCTCAACGCAAAAGGGTTGGTTGTTGTCCAGGAAGAGCAGAACGGGCCTGGACATGATGGCGGACTTGAGGGTGTCGAAAGCCTGCTGCTCCACGTTGCCCCAGGTCCAGGCGACGTCCTTCCTGGTGAGGTCAAAGAGGGGGCATGGGTGATGGGAGAAGTCCTGGATGAAGCGCCAGTAGAAGTTGGTGAACCCCAGGAAGGCTAGCACTTCCTTTTTGCTCTGGGGCTCCGGCCACTGCATGACGCCGGCCACCTTCACCGGGTCCATCTCTGCCACACCATGAGAGATGATGAGTCCGAGATATTCAATATGGGTCTGCTCAAACTCACACTTCTCTGGCTTGAGGTACAGCTGGTGCTGGCGGAGACAATCCAGGACGATCCACGTGATCCGACGATGCTCTTCTAGCATCTTGGTATAGATGAGGATGTCATTGAGATACACACAGACCACTCTGTCCCCAATCAAGTCCCGGAAGATGTTGTTCATCATGGTCTGGAAGGTGGCGGGGCTGTTGGTGAGTCCCAAGAACATCACCAGGGGTTCAAACAGCCCACGGTTGGTCTGAAACGCTGCCTTCCACTCATCTCCCTCCTGGATGCACATGTTATTGTAGCCCCACCAGACATCCAACTTCGTGAAGTAGCGCGCACCCTGGAGGTTGTTGATCAGCTCGGAAATGAGGGAGAGTGGGTAGTGGTTCTTGATGGTCATTGCGTTGAGCACACAATAGTCTTGGACCAACCAGAGGGAGCCATCCTTCTTCTTGATAAAAAACACCGGAGAGGCCATTGGGGACTTTGAGGCGTGGATTTGTCCCAACTCCAGGTTCTCCTGGAGGAACGCGTCAAGCTTGTCCTGTTCCTTGGTGCAAGTGGATAAACTTTGCAGTTGGCCGGCTTCGAGTCCAGTAGGAGCTCGATGGCGTGGTTCCACTGCTTGCGCTCCAGGAGAGAATCAAACGAGGCCTTGGAGAAGATGTCCTCAAAGTCGTGCAGATAGTTGGGGACCGCATCCCGGAACGCCTGGGACTGGGCATTGGCTGCGAAGGCCTGGACCAACTGTTGGGAAGTGGTCTGACTGGCCTGAATCTCCTTCACCAGCAGCGGTGGTCGCAGCGTGGCAGCGTAGATGCGGTCTCCTGCCTCAATGGCTTTGTCCAGAAGCTCCAGGTCCCATGTGGGTAGGAACCCCCCTTTGTGTCCCTCTTCCTGGCTAGAATTTCCTCTGCTGTATCTGTCGTCCTTGTAGAGGGCCTCCCTACGAGGGAACGCCAGAGGCGGGGGATCCAGCAGGTCGAGATCAGCAAAGGGAAGGTGCCCTACGTGGCATGCCCAAATAGCTGCACATTCCTGCATAGCAGTGCACCGCTCCTTCTTCACTTCTTTTGTGCAGGTCACGCAATGCCAGGGGCATCGGCTCATGCTCACCTCCCCGGTAGTCCAGTTGATCTCTGGGTTGTGCTCCCAGAGCCATGGGAATCCCAGGATCATGTCCTACTTACCAAGGCTAGTAACGGCAAAGGTGGTGCACTCCGCATGGGACTGGTAGCGGAGAACAAGGTCCACCATGGACTGGATGGACCCTGCTTTGTTGTGAGTACTGTCAACATTGTATACCAGGATTGGGGTGAGCAGAGGCCAAGTAGTGAGCTGATGCTGTTCTACATAGCTGGGAGCCCTGTGGCTCTGGAGTCCAGGAGGGCCAACACGCTCCAAGTCTGTTGCGTGTTGGTTGTCTCAATTTCCACTGTCATTCAGAGCGAATTAGGTGACGGAGTGGAGGCAACTATGTAGCAATGAGGGAGGTGGCGCTCCCAGGCGGGGAGGCGTGTTTGGGTAGGTGTTGGAGAGGGCTGAGGGGGTTCATTGGGTACGACAGGGGTGGTGCTTACGGTTGGGGAGCTGTTGGCAGAGACTGTATTGACTTCTTCTACCGACAAACATGTGAACCTGTTAGCACTAAGCGGCGGGGGCGTACTGGTCACCCACCGTGCTCCTAAAAGCCCTCCTTCTGTTCCTCCTGACCCCCGAAACAGGGGAGTCCTTCTGCGCCTCCTCCAGGATGGGGATATCCGGAGAGGACGCGCTGGCTGCATCCTGGGCTGCCAGGAGCTGCATGAGTAGCTCCTCTTGCTCCTCCAGGGAGAGATAGTGCACCTTGAGACCCCTAGGGCAATGATGCACGAAGTGGCCCTGCGCACCACAGCGTTGGCATGAAAAGGGGAGTAGAGCACACTGTTGGGAGATGTCCACGTCCATCGGAGCGCCAGGAGGTAGCGCTGGGAGCGCCGGTGGTGCAACCATTGCTATGGGCAGCGCTGAGGCCAAAACCCCATGGGGGAACGTAGTGAGCAGTTGCGTAGCCTGCACGGGGTGTGCAGGCTTGCAGAGGTTCTGCTTGAGCTCCATGAGCTGCTATTGCTCCTAGGCCACCCGGTACCATGCTAAAACCTGGTTGTCAGCCAGTCGTCCCTCTGCAAGGTTGTTGATGCACTCCATCAGGGTTGGATGGAGCCCTTCCCGGAAGGTGAGGCAGAGTTGCAGGCCGTCGGGGTACTCGGCCTGCTTGACCAGTGCGTGGAACAAGTTGATGTACTTGTCCAGCAAGCGTTTCCCTTGGCCGTACTGATCCCTGTCTCTTAGGATCAGCGCAGCAGTTTTGGCGGGGTTCTAGGGAAAGAACTTGTCCCAGAACTCCTGTTCAAACTCAGCCCAGTCCGCAAAACTAGCAACGCCGCCAGGGTGTCAGAAAACCCTCAGCACGTAGGTGGCCGCTCGTTCCAATTTCATGTAGGACAAGACCCATGCAATCCAGCTCATCGGATATAAAATTGTCACCACAGAGCTGGAGATAGGTAGTGCATGATTGGAGGAAACGTTCTCCAGACGTGTGGTTGCCATTGTAAGTGTCAGGGGTCGCCGGGCATGGGATATTGGAGCACTCCCGTGCTAGAATGAGGGATTGCATGGCGCAAGGGCACTGCGCCAGTGGAACAGGCGGCGGGGGGTTAGGTGCCGCCAGGGTAAGGCGTTTGAGGAGAGTGCGAAGGGAGTCAGAGATAGTGTCGGTGGTTTGACGGAGATGGGTGAGTTTGGCAGTGTGTTGAGTGAGGGAGGCTTGGGTGAGTTGCACCTGCATTTCTAGGTAGAGCAGGCAGGTCCAGGCTTCTTTGCCAGAGTCCATGGCGTCCAGGAGTGCTTCTGGAGCGGCAAGCTGAGACATAGACAAGGCAGTGCTTAAAACCGGTGTGGACCAGAAGAATGTCTGAAAACTCCATGGCCTCTCTGATGCTTACGTCTCCAACCAAGGTCTGCAGTTTGTAGCGGATTTCACCCAAGAGCTCTACTGCCTTCTACATGTTGAGCTTGACACGCCATCTACCACCTGCAGTCTGACAGGCAGACCAAGCACATTAACCAGGAGCTAGAACAGTACCTCTGGCTGTTTTGCAACAAGTGCCAGGATGACTGGGACAAGCTCCTTCCCGAGGTGGAATTTCAGTACAACAACCATGTCCATGTGTCCACACAGGTCTCCCTGTTCTTTCTCAACACTGGCCAACACCCCCAGATGGGCTTTGAACTACACGTGCACCAATTGGAGAACAAGTCAGTCAATGACTTTGTTGACTGCATGCAGAAAGCACAGGAGGAGGCAAAGGCCATGCTGACCAAGACAAAGGATGACATGGCCCGGTACTACAATCAAGGATGGACTCCGGTTCCCCAGTCCAAGCCTGGGGATTGCATTTACCTAGACGCCTCCAACATTGCTGTTAAGGGACTCCTCATTTCTCCCTTCTTTCACTCTTTATTTCTCCATTCTCCCTCTATTTATTTCTTTATTTCTGCTGTTACTCTTTCACATTACTGCTTCTATTCTTTCAACACTATCTATTAGTACTATTCTCAGCCTTTGAGGTGCTCTGGTTCTTTAGTTATCATTCAAACAAGAGTAGCCAACGCTTTTAGAGGCTTAGTAATTGTGAGGCTAGCCTTACAATTACTAATGAGATGCAGTCTTGTGATGTTTGGAGCAATTTTTGAGTTTTTTACTATTTAGGTTAGTGCCAGAGGACTTCCTGTTTTGGAACTCCAGAGTTCTCCAGCAGGGGTTTCTGGAGATCTCCAGAATGCTCCCATGCCTTCCAGGAAGTAATGCATAGTCATTCCCATGCCTCCGCCACCCATGCTTGTTCTCTTTGGATTTTCCTCTGCCAGGTGATTAATTACCTCCCTGTTGTATTATTTTGTCTTTAATAAACTTTGGATCTACAGGATGAGGGCTTTCTGATGCCCTGGTGGCATCAGGAGCTTTGCAGACTGGGCCAAGTTTGAACAGGAGTTCTGGAACAAGTTCTTCCCCTGGAACCCATCCAAAACTGCCACACTGGTCCTGCAAGACAGGGATCAGTACGGCCAAGGGAAGCAATCCCTGGACAAGTACATCGACTTGTTCTGTGCACTGGTAGAGCAGGCCGAGTACCCCAACAGCCTGCAGCTGTGCCTTACCTTTTGGGAAGGGCTCCATTCAGTTCTGATGGAGCGCATCAACAACCTCGCAGAAGGATGCCTGGCTGGTATAACTCTTCATGGACCCTAACTACGTGGAGTGGCACCAGCTCACAACTTGGCCCCTCCTATTCCTCATCCCTGTGTACAACGTTGACGGCACTCATAACAAAGCAGGATCCATCAAGTCCATAGTGGACCTTGTCTTGCGCTACAAATCCCATGCGGAGCGCACTACCTTTGCAGTTACAAGCATTGGCAAACAGGAGATGATCCTGGAATTTCCCTGGCTCCAGAAGCACAATCTGGAGATTGACTGGGCCTCAGGAGAAATCAGCATGAGTTGATGCCCCCAGCATTGTGCTACCTGTGCAGACAAAGTGAAGAAGGAGTGGTGCACTACAATGCGGGAACGTGTGGGCATGTTACCTCCTGTTTATGAATCTTGACCTGCTGGACCCCCCGCCTCTGGCGTTTCCTCATAGAGAGGCCCTCTATGAGGACAACAGACATAGTGGAGAGGACCCCGGCCAGGAAAAAGGACATGAGGAGGAGTTCCTAGAGCTTCCAGACAAAGCCATTGAGGTAGGAGACCACATCTACTCCACTATGCTGTGACCCCTGCCAGTCATGGAGGATATATGAGCTAGCCAGATCACTTCCTAGCAGCTGGCCCAGGCTTTTGTGGTGAACACTCCTCCATGAGCATGAGCCTTCTAAGATGCAGTCCTCGACTACCTGCATGACTTTGAGGGAGTCTTCTTCAAGGCCTCGTTTGACTCCCTCCCAGAATGCAAGCAGTGGGACCATGCTATTGAGATCCTGCTGGATTTGAAGCCAGCCAACTGCAAAGTTTATCTGCTCATGCTCAAGAAGCAGGATGAACTCAACGCATTCCTCTGGGAGAATCTGCAGTCTGGACAAATCCGCCCCTCAAAGTCCCTGATGTCTCTGGTGTTTTTCATCAAGAAGAAGGATGGCTCCCTCTGGCTGGTCTAGGACTATTGTATACTCAATGCAATGACTATCAAGAACTGCTAGCCACTTCTCCTCATCTCAGAACTGATCAACAACCTCCAGAGTGCATGCTACTTTACTAAGTTGGACGGACATCCGCTGGGGCTACAACAACGTGCATATCCAGGAGCAAGATGAGTGGAAGGCAGCGTTCTAGACCAACCATGGGCTGTTTGAACCCCTGGTGATGTTCTTTGGGCTCACCAACAGCCCTGCCACCTTCCAGACCATGATGAACAACATCTTCTGGAACTTCATAGTCAACGACATGGTATGCGTGTATCTCAATGACATTCTCATCTACACCAAGACGTTGGAGGAATATTGCTGAATCACATGAGTTGTCCTGGACTGTCTCTGCCAACACCAGCTCTACCTTAAGCCAGAGAAGTGTGAGTTTGAGCGGATCTGCATCAAGTACTTCAGACTCATCATCTCCTATGGCATGGCAGAGATGGACCTGGTGAAGGTGGCTAGTGTCACGCAGTGACTGGAATCCCAGAATAAGAAGGAAGTACAGGCCTTCCTGGGGTTCACCAACTTCTACCAGCGGTTCATCCAGGACTTCTCCTACCACGCTCGGCCCCTCTTTTACCTCACCAGGAAGGATGTTACCTGGGTTTGGGAAGATGCAGAACAGCAGGCCTTTGATGCCTTGAAGTCCACCATCACTTCTAAGCCCATCCTGCTCTTCCCTCTTCCCCAACAATGACCGGCCTTTCCAAGTCAAGGCGGACAGTTCCAACTTTGCTACTGGCGCAGTCCTCTCCCAGGAGTCCCCAGAGTGGCACCCTGTTGCCTTCTACTCAAGGAGCCTCAATGCCATGGAACAGAACTATGAAATCCACAACAAGGAGATGCTTGTGATCATCCGGTTGCTGGAGGAGTGGCGCCACTTCCTCAAAGGGACCCGGCACAAATTCAAAGTCTGGACGAACCACAAAAATCTGGAGTACTTCCAGACAGCCAAGAAGCTCAACCGTCAACAGGCCTAGTGGTCCCTGTACCTTGCCAACTTCAACTTTATGTTCCACAAGCCCGGTCAAAGCATGGGGAAGCCCAATCTCCTCTCTTGGCACGCTGACCACGGCTCCGGCGCAAGAGATAATGACAACATCACCCTCCTGCACCCAGAGCTGTTTGCCATTCATGTGCTCAAAGGAGTGGTGGTCTAGGGAGGCAAGGTCAACATACTCTGGGACATCCGCCAAGGTAACCTGGAGGGAATACAGGAGGACTCGGTCACAAAGGCTGCACTGGCACTACGTTCAGGATGCCCCTCTGGTGCAAAATTTGTATGCACTGACAAGTGGAGGCTGCAGGATGGACTCTTCATCTTCCAGAAATGCATCTACATGCCAAACAACCCAGAGCTCTGGAGGTGCATCATCAAATAGCACCACAACTCCCATGTCACCAGACACCTTGGCCACTGGAAGACATTGGAGCTGGTCTCCCAGAACTATTGGTGGCTGCAAATGTTGTGCTACATCAGCATGTACACTAGCACCTGCAACCTCTGCCTCCAGGCAAAGCCCCATTGATGTTAGGGGACTTCCTTTTTTGGGACTTCCATTTTTGGCCACCCCAGAGATCTCTGGAGCGACTCGCCCTTTGTTGGACTTCTCTGGGATGCTCCCATGCCATCGGAGAAGTACTGTACAGCCGTTCTCATGCCTCTGCTCCCATACTGATGTGCCACGCCATGGCAGAGGGATCCTTAGACTTGTTCTCTTCAGATTTTCCTCTGCTAAGTGATTAGTTATTTCTCTGTTGTATTTACTGCCTCTAATAAACTTTGGATTTTCCTCTGCTAGTTGTGTGACTTAGCCGCAACTCCTGGAGGTTGCCCTTACAGCAGAACAAGTCTCCTAATCCTGGTCTGGTAGTCCCCTGTAGCCACCAAATATCTTCTGGCTCCTATACGTCGCTCACAGGTTGGCGGGGCAGGTCGTATGCGTCGGAATGAAGTGCACTCACTTACTGTAGAGGTCCACCACAACTATGATGGCA
>QLOM01017895.1:0-11914 GCA_003313785.1 Termitomyces sp. MG148 | reverse complement strand
CTTAGGATTCAGAAATACACTATTTCTCATGCAAAACACCACGCCAACTCGAATCATCTCAGTAACCAACTCCACATCTATCCAAACCTTCCTCACACTATCGAACGCCTGAATCAATTATTATGTCATCAGCTTGTTTCTTATTTCCTGTACTGTTACGCCCTGTTTGTGACTTGATGCTATAGTCCTCATTGAATGGAATCCCAACCCTTTGCAGCAATAAAGAAGCAGTGGGATAGCATTGCATAATAACAATTATTTAATGACCACTGTATACTTTGTGTATACAGTCCTGTTACATGAGTCAATGGGGTCAAATGCTTGGTACATATAGCAGAAGCACATTCCTGTCTGCAATTTTATGCTGCTGACTGTAAACATGCTCTGACTGTGTCCAACAAAACTATACAGCCAAAAGGCAGAGCAGCGTTCTGACCACTTGAACCCCTGATGATGTTTTTCAAGCTCATCAATAGCCCCACCACCTTCCAGACAATGATGAATAAAATCTTCTGACCTGATTGTGGAGGGAATTGTGTGTGTGTATCTTTATGACATCCTCATCTATGTCAAGATGTTAGAGGAGCATTGCTGCATCACATGAGTTGTCCTGGACTGCCTCTTCCAGCATAAACTCTACCTCAAATCAGAGAAATGTGAGTTCAAGCAGACTCAGATTGAGTGCCTTGTGCTGATCATCTCTCATGAGATGGCAGAGATGGACCTATAAAGATGATCAGCATTATTTAGTGGCCAAGCAGCCAGAGTGCCCTGCAATCTGGGAGTTGTGGTGCTTGCCAATGATGCAGCACTGGAGGTCAGGATTGTTTGGGACATAGATGCAGCCATGGAAGGTGAGGAGTCTGTCCTGGAGTCCCCACTCATTGGTGCGTACAGATTTAATGGCAGAGGGGTGCTCTGCATGCAGAGCGGAGTCTTTGTGTAAGCCCTCTAAATTTCCATGTGTTTGACACAAGACTCAGTCAGGTAGTAAATGACTGATATTGTGTGTCTAGCTACCTGTTTGACACAAGACTAATATATGAGTTAGTTAATGTGGTATCGTATTGTAAGGTAACTTGGCACACACCTCAGTCAGGTAGTAAACGACTGAGGTAGTGTTGTCTCCGTTTCTGATCTGTATCCTTGGAACTGTATAGTTCTATTTTCTCCCTGCACTTCCCTCTGCGACACATTTGGGTCTGATCATGTGTTCTCAATGCGTACCATGATCTCCTCCAATACTTCCCCGGACTTGCGGGGTGCGTCACTTGCACAGCCACAATGCGAGGCAGAGTTTGTAGTGTTGTGGTCGTGGCAGTGGCTTGGTAAAGAGGTCCACTGGGTTATCGTTGCTTGGTATGTACTCAATCTTGACTTTTCCTTCTTCAACTGAGTGGCAGATGTAGTGATGCTTGACATCAATGTGCTTGACCCGGTTGTGATTCCTTTTGTTCTTGGCTATTGCTATCGAACTGTTGTTATCTCCATACAGGGACACGGGGGCTGGGATGGCAAATCCAATCTTGGACAGGGCAGCGTGCATCCATTGGATCTGCTCCTCAGCCTTTGCGAGGGCAATGTATTTGGCTTCAGTCATTGACATAGAGACTGTATCCTGGTTTTTCACGCTCCAGCATGTTGGCCCTCTGGCTTGGAGATATACGCCTGATATGGACTTTCTCATGTTGATGTCTGCAGCAAAGTCTGAGTCATAGTAGCGGTGCGGGACATAGTCATTGTAGCCAGGGCCACCGTACCGTAACTTGTATTCAAGTGTCCCTTTTATGTATTGCATGACGTGGAGCAGTGCAAGCCAGTGTGGTTTGCCAGGGTTCAACATGAACCTGCTGAGAGATGTGATGGTGAACGCAATGCTGGATCTTGTGCCTACCTGGGCATACATGAGGGATCCCAGGACTTGGCAGTACGGTTTGTCTTTCATGTACTGGTGGTCCTTGTTGGAGGATGGGGCCTGGGTTTGGCTGAGTACGATGCCTGGCAGGAGTAGAGTGTACTTGGGGGTGCAATCTGCCATTCTGAACTTCTCGAGGGTGCATTTCAGATACTCCTTTTGGTCAAGGGTGGTGAGCTTCTGTTCTCTATTGCATGTGATCCTTATTCCCAGCACAAATTTGATGTTCCCTAGATTTTATGTGGCATCCTACCCGGGTGTCTGGTGCTTGGAACAAGATTGAGGATGTATGTTGTGGTAGCAGTTGCCTCTTCCCAGTAGTGTGCTGGGAGTCAGGAGTCACTCAGCATGCTTCTGGCAAGGTTCAAGATGGTCCGATTCCTGCGTTCTGCCACTCCGTTGGCAGAGGACAAGTGTGGGGCTGTGGTCTCATAAATGATTCCCCTTTTCTGACAGTACTCGTCCCATAGCTCGTTCTTGAACTTGGTGCCCCTGTCCATCCAGACTTGCTTGATTCTCCACCCCCACTGGTTCTCTGCACATGCATCAAAGGCTTCAAAGCAAGCAATGGTTGTCTCTGTGGCTTTGTTTGATAGGTACCAGGTTGCACATTCTGCTCCACCGTGGTCCGTTGCTACAAGCATCAAGCTCTTCCCTCCTGTGGTCTGTACATGTGCTAGTCCCTAGATGTCAAACGCTACTTGCTTGTAAAGGACTGTCTCAGGTTTGTGACTTGTGTCAAAGGGGCGGCATGACTGTTTATCCATTACACAGTCTTCACATCAACCAGTGGATGACAGTTTGGTGCTAGATAGGCCATTCACCATGTCCATGCGCACCATCTCATGCAGGGTTCCCTTGTCAATGTGTGTGAGTTGTTGGTGCCACATTTCAAGGTCAACTGGGTGGTTGAGCGAGTGGGCAACCATTGCTAGCAGGGCTGGGCAAAATTGACAGCAAACATCAATTCCTCCATGGTACATTGTAAGAATGGTTTACCGCCTAGTATGTACATTACGGCTCCCCCACTTTCCAAGCCAACCTTCACTCCTTTCTATATGAGGCATCTAAGTGAGACTAGGTTGTGAGACAGTTCAGGTGCATGTAGAACATCCTTGAGAGTTATTTTGATTGTCTCTCCATTATAGTTCACCCACTTCTGGACTTGGCCACACCCCAAAACTCTGAAGGTACACCCTTTGGCGGTCACTCCTGCTACGTTGGTGGGGTCAGGGGACCTGTACATCATGAAGTCCCCTTGATCAGTGAAGAAGTCCTGGCTGGTGCCTGAGTCCGCATATGTCATGACGTTGGGCTTGTTGAGTGCCTGTGTCAGGGTTGAGAAGGCTAGGCACCTGTGGTTTGCAGCATTGTTGGCAGCAACTACAGTTGCGGAGTTTGCTTGCAGGGTTGTGGGAGCTGGCATGATGGTGGTCATCTGTATCAATGGCGTATTGCTGTTTGTAGTCTTGTTTTTCTGCCACCAGTCTGGGTACTGACCCTCTATTCTTCCGCTCTTCCAGAAGCACTTCTCCTTTGTGTGGCCTGTGCATCCGCAGTTTGAGTTCTCACACTTGGCACTTTTGTCATTGTGAGTTGAGACTACCTGTGCTATGAGTGCATTTGTGGAGTTGGTTGGGGCAATAACTGATGGTCCGTGCAGTAGCAGGGCATGCGTCATGAGTCTGACAATTACTTCTGCCAATGTTTTCTCTTGGAAGAGAGCCCCAGTGACCAGAGCCCACATGCTGGGCATTGACTTCAAAATGTACGCTCTGAATTGCTTGTTGTCAATTTCGGCCCCTTGGTCATTTGCTTTTGACCACGCTGTATGGAGAGCCCTGAAGTGTGCCTTGATGTTCAATCTGTCCCTGTACTTGATGGAGTTAAGCTCCTCCTCTGCCCTGATTAGCCCCAGATCTGACTTGGCATTGTGTAACGTTGTCAGCAAAGACCAGGCTTCAGCAGCAGTCCCGTCGAGCTTTATGCTCATACCAATAGGGTTGATTACATTCAGGATTATCATACTGCAGGCGTAGGCATTGTGCTGCGTCCATTTGTTAGGGGTAGGATTTAGAGCTCCCCACCAGGATGTAGAGTCAGGTTTGGTCTCACTACCTTCAACCTTTGTGTCGGTGGGTTTTTCTATTTCTCCAGTCAGGTAGTCTAATAGACTGTGGTCACGGGCTGTTTTGGTGATCATCGTCTTAAACAACATCCAATTGGACCCATCAAATTTTTCCTCTGCAGGTAGTAGGAATAGCGTTGGGTTTGTCATACTGTTTTTGGTTCGGTTTGTCTGGTTTGATGGTTGTTATTGGTGAGTCGTCTAAAAGGTTTACTGAGTGCTGGGGCCCATAACTTATTTGACACAAGACTTGGTTGGGTAGTAAACAACTGATATTGTGTGTCTAGCTACCTGTTTGACACAAGACTAATATATGAGTTAGTTAATGTGGTATCATATCGTAAGGTAATTTGGCACACACCTCAGTCGGGTAGTAAACAACTGAGGTGGTGTTGTTTCTGTTTCTGATCTGTATCCTTGGAACTGTATAGTTCTATTTTCTCCCTGCACTTTTCTCTGTGACACATTTGGGTCTGATCATGTGTTCTTGACGTGTACCATGATCTCCTTCAATACCATGGCAAATGTCCCAAATTATATTGACCTTGTTTTCCTGAGCCACGACACCCTCCAAGGCACAGATAGCAAACAGCTCAGGGCACAGAAGGGTGATGTTGTTATTGTCTCCCACTCTGAAGCCATGGTCTGCATGTTGGGAGAGGGCATCAGGCTTCTCTACTTGTGGTGCAGCAAGAAGTTGAAGTTGGCAAGATACAACTACTGGGCCTGGTAGCAATTGAACTTCTTGGCCATCTAGAAGTACTCCAGATTCTTATGGTCTGTCTGGACTTCAAACTTGTGCCAGGCCCCTTCTAGGAAGTGGCACCACTCCTCCAGCAACTGGATGATAGTAAGCATCTCTTTATTGTGGATCTCATAGTTCTGCTCCATAGCATTGAGGCTCTTGGAGTAGAAAGCAACGGGGTGCTACTTACTATCCTTTGAAGACTGCTGAGAGAGGATCATGCTAGTAGCAAAGTTGGAGCTGTCTACCTTGACACAGAAGGGTTGGTCATTGTTGAGAAAGAGCAGCATGGGCTTGGTGATGACAGACTTCATGGCATCAAAAGCCTGCTGCTCCACGTTTCCCCAAACCCAGGCAATGTCTTTCCTGGTGAGGTCAAAGAGGAGGCAAGCATGGTAGGAGAAGTCCTGGAGGAACCACCAGTAGAAGTTGGTGAATCCTAAGAAGGCCTGCACTTTCTTCTTGCTCTGGGGCTCTGGCCATTGCATGACACCAGCCACTTTCACCAGGTCCATCTCTGCCATGCCATAGGAGATGATGAGTCCAAAATACTCAATGTGGGTCTACTTGAACTCACACTTCTCTGGCTTGAAATAGAGCTGGTGCTGGCAGAGATGGTCCAAAACGACCTGCATGATCTGGTGGTGCTCCTCTAATGTCTTGATGTAAATTAGGATGTTGTCAAGATACATGCAGACCATGCCATCTGCTATCAGGTCCTGAAATATGTTGTTCATCATGGTTTGGAAAGTGGCAGGGCTGTTGGTGAGTCCAAAGAACATCACTAGAGGTTTGAACAGCTCACAATTGGTCCAGAATGCTGCCTTTCACTCATCTCTCTCCTAGATATGCACATTGTTGTAGCCCCAGTGGACATCCAACTTTGTAAAGTAGCATGCACTCTGGAGGTTGTTAATCAGCTCCGAAATGAGAAGGAGTAGGTAGCAGTTTTTGACAGTCATCATGTTGAGCATTGCAATAGTCCTGGACCAACCAGAGAGAGCCATCCTTCTTCTTGATGAAAAACACCAAAGAAGCCATTGGGGACTTTGAGGGGCAGATTTGTCCAGACTCCAGATTCTCCTAGAGGAACACATCAAGTTCATCCTGCTCCTTGGGCATGAGCAGGTAAACACAGGAGTTTGATGGTATAGTCTTACTGCTTGTGCTCTAGGAGGGAGTTGAATGAGGCCCTGGAAAAGACATCTTCAAAGTCATGTAGGTGGTTGGAGACCACATCCTGGAAAGCTCTTGGAGGGGCATTTGCCATGAAAGCCTGGACCAGTCCTTGAGAGGTAGTTTGGCTGGCCCAGATCTCCTCTGCAACCAGTGGAGGTTGTAGTGTGTAGATGCAGTCTCCTACTTCAATGGCTTTGTCTGAAAGCTCCAAATCCTGTGCAGGTGGAACTCCCTTGCATTCTTCTTTTTGGCCAGGGTCCTCTCTGCTGTGTCAATTGTCCTTGTAGAGGGCCTCTCCATGAGGAAATGCCAGAGGAAAAGAGTTCAGCAGGTCAAAATCCATGAACAGAAGGTATCCTACATGGCACATAGCTGCGTGTTCCTGCATTGTAGTGCACCATTCCTTCTTCACTTTGTCTGCACAAGTAGTGCAGCACCAGGGGCATCAACTCATGCTTATCTCTGACAAGGTCTAGTCAATCTCCAGGTTGTGCTCTCAGAGCCATGGGAATCCCAGGATCATCTTCTGCTTGCCAATGCTTGTGACTGCAAAAGTAGTACATTCTGCATGGGACTTGTAGCACAAGACAAAGTCCACAATAAACTTGATGAATCCTGCTTTGTTGCAAGTGCCATCAATGTTGTACACTGAAATGGAGGACAGGAGGGGCTGAGTAGTGAGTTAGTGCTGTTCCATGTAGCTAGCATCCATGAAAAGCCCTGTTGCTCTGGAATCCAGGAGAGCAACTATACTCTGAGTCTGTTGCGTATTAGTGGTTTTGATTTCTATGTTCATCCGGAGCAAGTTTGATGACAGAGTGGATGCAATTAGGTAGTGGCAGAGGAGGCAGCATTTCCAGGTGGAGATGCATGCCTGTAGAGGAGTAGTCATTGGATATGTCAGGGGTAGTGCTTATGATTAGGGGTAATGAGTTGTTGACAGAAACTGTATTGATTTCTTCTACCAACAGATATGAAAACTGGTTAGCACTAGGTGACAGGGGCGTACTCTTTATCCATTGCACCTCTAAAAACCCTCCTTTGGCTCCTCCAGCCTTCTGGTAGCAAGAGGTGCCTTGCATGCATCCTCTGGGGCAAGCATGTCTGGAAAAGGTATTCTGGCCACATTGCAGGCTACCAGGAGCTGCAGGAGTAGCTCTTTCTGCTCCTTTGGAGATAAGTATTGCACCTCTAGGCTCCAGAGGCAGTGGCGGGTGAAGTGGCCCTGCATGCTGTAGCACTGGCATGAGAAAAAGAGCGGTGCATGCTGTCAAGAGGTGTCCACATTCAATGAGGCACTAAGAGGTAGTATCAGAGGTGCTAGAGGTGCCGCCAACGGCGTTGTTGGGGCAAAGATGGTTGGTCAGCAGGAGAGTGTGACGGGTAGGTGCAAAGGAGTTGCAGCCTTGCATAGGTCTTGCTTGAGCTCCATGAGCTGTCACTGCTCTCAGGCTACTTAGTACTATGATAAGACCTGGTTGTCTGCTGGGCATCTCTCCATGAAATTGTCAATGCACTTGATTAGGATCAGATGGAGCCCTTCTTAGAAGGTGAGGCAGAGCTGCAAGCTGTTGGAGTACTTGGCCTGCTCTACCAGTACACAAAACAAATTGATGTCCTTGTCCAGGGATTGCTTTCCTTGGCTGTACTAGTCCCTGTCTTGTAGGACCAGCACAGCAGTCTTGGCTGGGTTCTGAAGGAAGAACTTGTCTTGAAATTTCTGTTTGAACTTGGCCCAGTCTGCAAAGCCAGCAACACCACCAGGGCATGGGAAAACCCTCATTGCGCAGGTGGCTGTTTGTCCCAACTTCATATAGAACAGGATACACACAATATTCAGCTCTTTGGAGACAAAATTGTTGCTGCAGAGTTGGATGTAGGTGATGCAGAATTGAAGGAAGCGTTGTCTGAACGCACAGTCACTGTTGTATGTATTAGAAATTGCTGAATATTGGATGTTGGAGTACTTCTATGTTGTAAAAGAGGATCATGCAGTGCAAGGGCATTGCACTGGCAGCGTAGGTAGCAGGGGGTTGGCTGCCACCAGAGTGAAATGTTCAAAGAGTGTGTGGAGAGAGTCAGAGATGGTTTTGGTGGTTTGGTGAAGGTGGGTGAGTTTGGTGGTATGCTGAGTAAGGGAGGCTTGAGTGAGTTGCACCTATGTTTCTAGATGGAGCAGGCAGGTCCAAGCTTTTTTGCTGGAGGCTGTGGTGTCTGTGAGAGCTTCTGAAGCAGCAGGCTGAGACATAAAGAACATTGGTGCTTAAGCCTGGTGAGAAAGCAACAAATAGAAACCAGATAGAGTTTGGCGGCTATAAGGGGCTTCCAGACCAGGATTAGGAAACTTGTTCTGCTATAAGAGCAACCTCCAAAGGTTGCAGCTAAGTTACACAATTGGCAGAGAGGAATCCAAAGTTTATTAGAAGCAGTATAATATGATAGAAAAGTAACTAATCACATAGCAGAGGGGAATCCAAAGAGAACAAATCTAAAAATCCCTCTGCCATAGTGTGGTGCATCAGCGTGGGGGCAGAGGCATGAGAACAACTATACAATACCTCTCAAAGGGCATAGGAGCAGCTCAGAGATCTCTGGAGATTGCTGGAGAACTTCAGGGTTTTGAAAAAGGAAGTCCCCTGACAGTTTGCAGATTAGACTAAGTTTGAACAGGAATTCTGGGACAAAATCTTTTCCTAGAACCCTGCTAAAATGGCCACACTGGTTCTCTGAGACAGGGGCCAGTATGGACAAGGAAAGCACTTGCTGGACAAGTACATCAACTTGTTTTGTGCCCTGGTTGAGCAGGCTGAGTATTTCAATGGTCTCCAACTCTGCTTGACCTTTTGCAAAGGCCTCCACCCCATTCTAATGGAGTGCATTGACACCTTTGTGGAGGAGCACTGGTTCTTCTTCCTCAGCAGCCTCACCAGCACTCTTCTCTTGCTAACTCTCTGCTATTTCTGCCAGCCCCTCCAGCAAACCCTACTATTCCATCAATATTGCCTGAATGTGCTTTTTTTGCTGCTTGTCCTCCAACTGACAGTTGGCTTTGGCCAACATTGCGTTCTGCCGCTCCATATTGATGATGGCAAGAGGCTCCACATAAACGTTTATTCTGCTGTCAGGAGATAGTTGAGTCCACATCTGTGGCAGAAACAAGGCTTAGCAACTCACTTCCGCTGCTTCATATTACTTACTGAGAAATCCCTACTATTTTTCAACAGCGCCACTAGCAACTCATCAAAGTTCATGGTGGGAGGAGAGGGTGCCTATCATTAAACTTCAGTTTTTCTTTCTAGTATTTGCTAACAAACTTACAAAAAAAGAAGCAAACAGTGCTAATCACTCCGCACCAGAGTTTTCAGAGTACTAGGCCACACACCATGCCTTCAATTCTTCCTCCTTAGTTCAGACCACCTCTGCTGACTTCAAACTCTGCCAGTGCTCATACAAGCACATCATTCCCACAACCAACCTTTCCTTAGAACCAGGCCCCAGGTTGGCGTATGTTGCCAAGAAAAGGTCAACCTTAGAAATGAAGTTGATCATGCAAATACAAGAGTTGGCAGCAGCAAGAGAAGAGAATGTCATCAGAACTAAGGGTCTGAAATTGCTTGCTCCCAAGAAATTTCAGTGAAGTCCAACAGCAACTGCTGGGCTTTTTGTAAAGATTTTTGAGAGCGCACACCTTGTAGTGACACATGATAACAGTAGTTGACTGAGAACAGTCAATTTTTCAGTTGGAGAAAGATGATAAGCCTCTGGCTGAGCTCAGCACACCAGTGCTATATTTAGCAACTTTTTTTTTGCAACAAGTGGAAATCAAACACAGGCTTCAGGAGGCAATGTGTACAAGCACAAGACTTGGCAACCACAGGACTTGGCAACTATGAGATTTAGAAAAGCATGGGACCTTAGTGATCACTTAACTTATTGGTCACAAGGCAACTCATGGGGCTTGGCAACCATGGGACATGGCAACCACAAGATCTAGAAAAGCATGGGACTTTAGCAATTACTTGACTTATCAGTCATGAGGCAACTCACAGAACTTGGTAACTATGAGACTTAGAAAAGCATGGAACTTGGCAACCACTTGACTTATTGGTCATGAGGTGACTCACAGGACTTGGTAACCATAGAACTTGGCAACTATGAGACCTAGAAAAGCATGGGACCCTGCTAATCACAGTCATGAAGTGACTCATGGGACTTGGCAACTACAAGACCTAGAAAAGCATGGGACCTTAGCAATCACTTGACTTATTGGTTACAAGGCAATTCATGGGGCTTGGCAACCACAGGACTTATCAATCACCTGATGACTCACCTGACTTAGCAATCACATGCTGACTACCTGATTCTGGCCTGGCCCCTTATTAGTTCCTTGATCAAAGATAGCCAACCACCTATCAAATGATGACTGTTAGCAATGCCTATTCTGTTGCCAACGCTTCCTCGAGTCTGATGAATACAGCTTAGCAATGCTTATTACTCATCTGATGAGCAACTTACCCAAGACAAGTCCCTTGATGGTTCCAGATCTCAGCAACAGTCACCATGCATTAGACTACTTTAGGTTGCAGAGTTGTGGAGTTTGTGGCTGCTGACTTGACAGATGCCATTGCTTAGCAACTTTTTCCTTCAATTTCATATGTCATATATTTTATTGATTCAATCATTAGCAACTTTAGTTTAATTAACACAGCAACTTAGTGCCTATAAATACTGTACATATTTTGTCTTAGCCAGCATCAAATCCTATGCTCCACAGTTCAGATCTCAATTAGCATGCTTTAAGTCCTCAGAGTTGTTAAAAGATAAGCCTTGCCAACTGTACTTTGCCAACTATTGTCTTTACAGTGCCATATGGGCACACTCTTGTCAACATTTACATTGCTGAGGTCATTGCCAACTCCAGCATCCTAGTGCCTTGCAGGCTTATAGCTTAGATTGCTAAGCACATACTTTATTTTTCTAAGTCCAACTCTATTTAAAAGACTAGGTTTCTAGGACCCTGCCTGACTCTTTCACAACTAGCAACCATCCAATGCTACTCATCTTTGAGGTGCTAGGTTTACCATTTACTAGGACAATGCTTAGCAACATTTGGGTATCATCAGCATCCCCAGTGTTTTTCATCAAAAAAAAGGATGGCTTCTTCTAACTGGTCCAAGACTATTGCATGCTCAATGCAATGACCATCAAGAACTGCTACCTGCTTCTCCTCATCAAGCTAATCAACAACCTCTGGGGTGTGTGCTACTTCATTAAGTTGGATGTCTGCTAGGGTTACAACAACATGCACATCCAGGAGGGAGATGAGTAGAAGGCAGCATTCCAGACCAATCACAGACTGTTCAAACCCCTGGTGATGTTTTCAAACTCACCAAAAGCCCTGCCACTTTTTAAACAATGATGAATGACATTTTCTGGGATCTCATTGCAGAGGGGGTCATCTGTGTATATCTTGACAATATCCTCATCTACACTGAGACCTTGGAGGAACATCATTAGGTCACCTGTGTCCTCCTGGATTGTCTCCACCAGCACCAGCTCTACCTTATGCCAGAGAAGTGTGAGTTTGAATAGACTTGAATTGAATACCTTGCTCATCATCTCTCACAGCATGGTAGAGATGGACCCAGTGAAGATGGCCAGGATCACTCAATGGCTGGAGCCCCAGAACAAGAAGGAAGTACAAGCCTTTCTAAGGTTTACCAACTTCTACTGATGCTTCATCCAGGACTTCTCCCATCATGCATGCCTGCTCTTTGACCTCACCAGGAAAGATGTAACATGGGCTTGGGAAGATGCAGAGCAGGGGGTGTTCAATGCTCTGAAGTCTGCCATCACTTCTAAGCCTGTATTCCTCTTCCCCAACAACAATTGGCCCTTTCATGTAGAGGCTAACAGCTTCAACTTTGCTACTGGCACTGTCCTGTTG
>QLOM01017890.1:0-11673 GCA_003313785.1 Termitomyces sp. MG148 | reverse complement strand
AGAGGTGTAAAAGCTTGTGAAGCGGAACTGGAGAACAAGGACGTACAAGAGGCCGAGAATAAAGCGGATCAAGATGTGGAGAGAGACAGCAAATACGGTCTAACGACGAGCTGGTGCAGCGCTGGAGGGCACGCCGGGGTTCTGCGGACGTCCGAGTCGTCGATCTCATGGCGGGCTTGGCAGGTTGCTCAAAGAGGAGGTCCACTGCACGCCGCGAAGTCGTCAGACACGCCGGACCAGAGTATCCCCAGTGCTCGTCTGGACATCCCAGCCAACGCGTCGAGCACGCTGATGGCGACGTCCTCGTCTGCCCTGTATACTTGTCTGACGCAACTCACCCACCACGCCGACGACGATCTTAAGTCATGGTGTTAGGCTCCGACTGTGACTGGCAAGGCAGCATGTACTTTTTCTTGGTTTGTACACCCTTCCGTTTTACCATCCCTGTGTACTGTCCATGCGGCTGCGGTTCTTTGTCTGCCTGTGTCCGAAGATGTCTTTTTGCATTATGGGAGTTTGTCGTCTGGGAGTGCGGCGGTACCACAGTCTTGGCATGTCCTAAAAGATACTTATCAGTGAACAGTATTGACCTGTTGGGGGCGATGTGTTTGAATAGTTCAGATGCGGTGATATAAAGGTAAGCCAAGGTGGCTTCATAGGCTCCTTGGGAGCTAATTTTTATAGGGTTTTTTGTAGGTACAGGCTTGGGATTGGACTGTTTGTAGAGACCACTTTTGGAACGGTCTCGTCAATTAGAGCGTATGATATAATTTGTGCGGTATTGTCCTTGTGGTTGTATTCAAGCGTCAGAGCTACATCTCCGTGATCACCGCCAATCACTTCTTTGATGCTGTCCAAAAACACTCATGTTCTTTGGTTTCTGTCATTGCGTATTTTGGGGTGTGTTTCTTGTTTGGTGGACTACCATGCAGGTAGGTCAGTATTGTATGTATAGCACCGGAGTTGGAGTCAGTAATTGTGATTGACGTGTTGTTGGTGCTATGGGTTTTTACCATGCTCTTGGTTAGCACGTCAAAGGGTTTTCTGAGCAAAACGTCATAGGCCAGTTGCCCTATGACATGTATCTGTAAGAATAGAATTATGTCGTCAAATATGCATGGAATGTTGGTGGCCAAGCTGAGTGACATGTTGATTGCCCCATTCGTGCTCTGCATGTGCAACATGATCAAGGGATTGTACAAAATTCTGATGCAATTAGCCATGTCTTCCAACATTGAAATTATTTGAGATCTGCTATCGACTATGCATTCCACCTCTGCTTTTTGTCCAATGAGCACAGTGATGGACCTCAAGGAGTCAGTGTCCCTGGCCACACAAAACTTCTCGGGAATGGCACCCAGCGGTAGTGACTTGAGGTAGTTCAGCACCAGGTCTAATGACATCCAGGATGCATAGTTGATGGCGGCAGTTTCCCCGGTATTCAGGAGGAAATGTACTGACTTTCTGCTGCTATCAACCACTTCAATCAAGGGGAAAGCGGCCTCTTCTTCCTCTGTTATTTCTTCAATCTGCGCAGTGTTGGTGGCTAAGATGTGTTTTGGAGTTACCATGGCTCGGGCTAGATTCTGCACATCTGGTGCTATGCTGAGGACTTCGCCGACTGTCATTGTGATGTGTGCTTCAATCAATCAATTGAACACCGCTTTGGTATGTTCTACCGACTGGATAGGTACCTTGGTTTGGTAAGCTCCATTGTTCTGCTTGTCCAGCTTCCCCATAACTTTATCCGCTAGTGGGGCATATTGCCTTGGTATGCCAGAGAAGGGGTGAAGTAGTGCCTTGGGGTCCTGTACTTCCATGACAGTAGGTTTGTTCGCTGGTTGGCTAACTGATACCGTCGGCACTGTTGGTGCGGTCTTGGCAGTGGCGACTGGCCGGTAATCAGTTAGGGGGTGTTTGGCTTTAAGAACCTGGACCCCATCCATGACCTGACAGCCACGCTTTTCTGCCTCCCACAGTTCCAAAATCTCCAATTGTTTTCATAGCGTTGCAATTTGTTGGCTTATGTCTGTGGTAGCATTTGCAAAGGTTGCCGAGGGCACCCAGGCTTGTGGAACTGCTGGAGAGACTTCAAACACTAATTGCTGGATGTTGGCTTGCACCAGGTCTGGATTTGTGTTTGCCAAGAGAGTACCAGTGGCTATATTGCCTGGGTTGTGGTGGTGGTACTTGTCTACCCTATCCTTGTAAAGGGGTTTGCTGGAGTCATAGGGGATAAATCCTCCTGATGGCAGGACCACCTTTCCTTCCGCGTTCCGTCGGCACCACCCTTGCAGGATATAATCTTCTAGGACATTGCATCTCCCCCTTACCATGGTATGCCTGATTTCCCCACAGAAGTGGCACCCATCCCCTAGAGGTGGTTGGCCTGTTGGATGATTGCCTCCCAATCCGCCACTTGGAACCACTGATGACGCCCAAAAGTTGCTAAGCACTGTCCTGGTAGATGGTAAACTTAGCGCCTCACAAATGAGTAGCATCGGGCGGTTGCTAGTGTTTTAAGAGAGTCCTGGGCAGGGTCCCAGAAGCCTAGTCTTTTTAGTGTGATTTGAACTTGGAAAAAGTAACTGGTTGCTTAGCGATCTAAGCCGTAAGCCTGCAAGGCGCTAGGGTGCTAGAAGTCAGCAAGGACTCTAGCGATGTAAACGTTAGCAATGATGTGCCCGTATGGCACCGTAGTATGAAGGTTGATAGTCAAAGCTGGTGAGGCGAAGTCGGCAAAACTGGTTCACTTAGCAACTCTGAGGACTTAGAATGCGCTGAAATGTGATCTGAACTGTGGGGCGTACGATTCAATGATGGCTAAGACAAGATATGTACAGTATTTATAGGCACTAGGCCGCCGTGGTAATTAAACTAAAAAGTCGCTAATTAATTAATCAAGAAAAATGAAGACAAGTACAATGGAAACGTGAAAGTCGCTAAGCAACAGCGTCTGTCAAGTCAGCAAGCTTTAACTTAACATTCTAGCAGTGAAAGAGGCCAAATGCACGGGGACTGTCGCTAAGGCCTAAAACCATCAAGGGGGTCTGTCTTGCATAGGTCACTAGGCGTCGGATCAACGGTAAGCGTCGCTAATATCTGAAACCATCACATGGACCTGTCTTGCGTAAGTCGCTAAGCGTTGCTAAAATGATCTGTTGTTGGATCTTTGAGAAGCGCTGGATTTTGATAGGCGTCGCTAAAGGCTCTGGCATTGGTTATCACTGATTGGGAACTTGAAGGGGGCCAGGCTGGAGTCAGGTGAGTAGCAGGTGATCGCCAAGTCATGTGGTTGCTAAGTCCCATGAT
Source organism: Termitomyces sp. MG148 (assembly GCA_003313785.1). Lineage (NCBI taxonomy): Eukaryota > Fungi > Basidiomycota > Agaricomycetes > Agaricales > Lyophyllaceae > Termitomyces > Termitomyces sp. MG148. The sequence continues at coordinate 8,361 of QLOM01017890.1, read as the reverse complement.
CCTGCACATCACGTCCTGTAGCCTGAGTTCAATCCCTGCTAGCTGCAAAACATAAGTCACTAAAAATAGCGCTGGTGCGCTGAGCCCTGCCAGAGTCTTATCACCACCACTTTCTCTAGGGCAGCCGCTATGGCTAACTTTACTATGTCACCCAGGTCTTCTTTCTTGATATACCCACTGTCAGTAGTGGGCAAGGCTCTGGAACTTCAGGCTTGTTGTACATTGGGGGCCAGTAGCACGCCTCCCATATACCCTGCTGGCGCCACAGGCGTTGGTGCTGAACTGGTGTCAGTACCGTGGAAGATCCATACCCTGGCTTTGTAGACTTGGCCAACATTGTGGAGTTTGTCGGGATGGTGGTTGGGGTCTAATATTTCCAACCACCTTGCTATTTTTGTCCAAAGGAACGTCAAGAACCCTTGTTGGAAGTACCACTTTTCTTCATTTGCTGAAATCTTGTCGTGACTCTTTAACCACTGTGCAATTTGTTGAAATGTTTGGTAATAGTCAGATAACTGTCCCAATGTTGTTAGTCGTGTCTGGAATGTTCCGGTGACATGTCTTTCTAGGTCGTTAATGGCCCATTTTGCCTGTTCTTCCGCTCCAGGGTACAATTTTACAATGGCAGCCTTCCATTCTGCATAGGTGTAGGGGCGGTTCTGTTTGCTGGTGTTGCCCTCAAACTGCGGTATGCATGTCCATAGCTCTGCTGTGTCGTATGACACGTATCTGGCTGCATATTCCTTTTTGTGGCATTCATCGGTAACCTGACAGTCTCGGAATAAGTATTCTAATTCTCAGAAATAGTGCAGTAATTCTCGTGGTTTGTTTTTGTTCCATTTTGGGGCTGTCCCACTGCTCCTCATTGGCATTCGTGAGGTGGTATTTTCCTCCATCCTTCTTGGTGCGTGTATGATGGTTGGTGTCTGTGAATGCTGGACCGGAGTTAGTTGTAGTGTGTCTGGTGTCGGAATATCAAATGAGAAGAATTTGTTGATTGGTGTTACCAGTGATAATTCTCTTGGAAATAAATCAGGAATGTCATCAACGGTTAGTCTTTGGTAAGATGCCTCTATTTCTTCCGCTAAATTTGTGGGTCAGTATAGTCTTGTTGGCTGTACTGAATTGCTTAGCTTGATTTGGATCAGGTGTATAGGTAAGGGCAGAAAGAGAGTTGGTAATGGTTCTGCTGCTTCCCTTTGTTGTCTCTGTGCTCTGGTTTCTGGTGGTATTCTGTAGAAGAGTCTCTCGTGGTGGGCTCCAATATGATAGTGTCACTATCTCCCTATAAACAGAATTTAGACTTGTAGCAAGTCTTCAGGATTTAGTTTGTTGAGCTATAGGGGTGACTGATAATGTGCAAGGAATTTTTTGTAGCTACTACCCCGTCTATACCAAGAGCATCCGTATTGTTGGAGTCTGGAAGTCAGTAGTGGAAAGTCGCTGGATGCTGTTGGAAAGTTGCTGGATGCTGTCGGGAAGTCACTGGATGCTGTCAGAAAGTTGCAAGATGCTGTCAGAAAGTCGCAAGACGCCTGTTAGATCTGTACTCTGTACTCTGTACTTGATCTCTGAGGGGAAAAGTTGTTCTCCTATTCCAGGTTGTGGTACAGTTTATATAGTACTTTTGGAAGATGGGCAGTAACTCCTCCCTACTTCAAACATTACCTTCCTCCGTTCTGTCTTCTGCTTTCCGTTCTGCCTATGGGGCCTTCATTCCATTACTCCTTATTTGGATGTGGACACTCCCCCTGGCTGCCGCTGCAGGCGTCACCATTCTTGTTGTTTACTTGGTCTGCCTCTCTGCAGCTAGCATGGTTACTTCTTCATTGATCCATCAGCCTGGAGCTTCATGTGTCTCCCCTCTGAGTTGACCGTTGATAACGTCACTAACTTCCTATAAGCAGAATGTTGACTTTGGTAAGTCTGTTATTATTAGCATGCTATAGTGGTGACTGATAGTCAGCAAAGAGTCTTTCAAGGATAACCACCTGATTGCTCCTAGTCGCCTGTCTGAGCATGCGACGGAAGTAGCTGTCGGTAGGATGGAAGCTTTTGGCGGAAACTTCTGACGGTTTATCGGTATGTTATGTTTTTGTGGTAGACGACGGATCAGTAGAAGCGCGGTAAGAGAGAGGACGCTGTCAGAAACGGTGACGGAAATGCTGTTGGATATGCAGGACGCAACGGACAAGTTCGGAATGTCTTTTGTACTCTATATCGTGAACTCTGGACTATGTTTTGAGGTGAAAGAGATGATCTATTCTGAACATATTGTACAGTTTTTATAGTATCCCATCCGACTAAGGTTCCTCCATTGTCTCTTAGCGGATCCTGCTTTCCTTCTCTGCTATCCGCTTTCCGTCCTCTATTCTTCCATCATTCCATTCCTCTGTTCCTTTCTGGGGTTCCGCGGTGGGTACCGCCAGGTTCGTTCTGTACCATTTTTTGGTCTGTTCCCAACCTATCTCGTCTTTGGGTCCTGTCGGTCCTGCCGAAGGGCGGCGTCCTCATTTGGGATACTTTTGCTCTTTCTGCCCTCAGTGCCAGGCTGTCCCTATCATCCTCCCCCGAACTGAGATCTGGACTGTCCCCAGTCCTCGCGGTTTCTCCCACCGGGCTCCTTCGTTACGTCGGTTGAGTTCCTTCTTCGATCTTCCATTTTTTTCTTGTGGTCCTATACCGGGTCACCTGCCTGATGGCCCTTCTTTGACAGATCGCCCCCCTTAAGTAAGCTCTTGTTTGTGGCGCAACAGGTCTTCGTCCTCCCTCCTCCCATATGCCTTCTCTCAACCTCCCTTCTCCTGTCGACTTCTCCCGCCTTGCTGATCGTGTGCTGGATTTGGTGGTAGCCGCTTCTTCTTTGCCAGACAACAATCGCGCTGTTGTCGAAGGGTTAGCATTGCTCCTGGAGCAGTGGGAAGTGTACCAACACGGGGGAGCGTCATGGGCCCGTTCCCGTGTTGCCTGGGATTTGCTAGTGGATTGTTGGTCCCTTCACCAAAATGAAGTCTGGCCTCGCGCGGTGACTTCCCAAGTGGTTAGTGTTTCATCTATTGCTGGTCCCGCCCATTTCATTCCACCCCCCTCCCGTACTATCAATGGCCCCATCCTTCCGGCTCAACGTCTGTCTGCTCTGTCTTCTTCCACACGCCCCCATGTCGTCGGCTCCAGGCTGCCTTCGGTAGGTCCTTCGGTGTCTGCTTTGCGACTTCCGTAGTTAATCTGTCTTCCCAGCTCTGCCCTTCCTCAGTGCTTCGCACCTCCGACCCCTGGTGGCTCCCGGCCGACCTAACCTTCCCCATTCCCCGGGAGCGTGAACAGTTAGCCGTGCTTGCGGAGCGGGCCCGCCATCTCTTCCACCAGACCCGGGCGGAGCTGGCAGCCATCTTTAGTCACTTAGCGCTGACCTGTCGCGATGCGGATACCACTTCGGAACGTCTTGACGTTTTAGCGCGTTACCTGCAGGAGTGTGACCAGGCTTTGGCCGAAAATTAGTAGTCCTGGACCCCCCCCCCCATAGATAGTTGAATTGTTTGTTTTCCATAGCCCGAACAATTTCTTTTCTTGGGGCCCGTTGCCACATATGTCATTGACTCTTCCAGCCCGTTCCGAGCGAGCCCGTGCTTTGGCAATGCTTTGCAATTGCTGCTTCTTGTGGCCTTCTTTTGAAGGGCCGCCATCTTCTCGTCTCCGCTGCCCCTCCTTCTGTGTTATAAGTTTTTGTCTTCCATTGTGGCCTGTCTTTTTGTGTCGTTATGGTCCCTCCCCCTGTTTCGCCCCTCTATGCTTTTGCCGTCGCCCGTACTTGTGCTTTTACCGGTATGGCCGATTGCTGCCTTGAGGCGATCCTTGTTGTTGCGTCTCTTCTGGAGCACGATCGGGCCCTCATAAATAGCCTCGCTGCCTTACTAGAAGTGTGGGAGGAATGGCAAGTAAGGGAAGTAGTCTGGCCCCGTGCTTGTATTGCCCAGCGCGTACTCGTTGAACGCTGGTTCCGTCACAACCTCGAGTCTTGGTCGCCAACCGTTATATTGGCAGTGGTAGGTTGCCTTTGCCTCTCTTGTCGCACCATTCACCATTTCCTTAGCACGTGGCGGTCGCTGAGGATAGTTCCCTTCTGGAAGGCTCTTTCTTTCACCCTCCCCCCTTCAGTCGCCCCATATCCCTTCTATCCCTGTCTGCCTTGCCTCCCGTCGGCCCGGCCTCTCCGGATCTTCCTCTGCCTTGCATACCCCGTGGCCCACCCCAACGTGGTCGGCGCTCCCGGGTAGGTCGTTTCCTGGCCCCTCTCTCACCTGGGTCGTTTTGTGACATTGGATTTTTAGCAACTACACCCTCTGACCTTTCATGATCCTACCGACCAGCAACGGATTCCCGCCGACCTCCTTTTTCTGGTCGACTTTCTTCAAAATCGGACTTCTCTCTGCCGAGTCTCCAAACTCGCATTGGCACACCTGGATATTATGCGCATCGAAATCCAGTCCCGCCTCCGCCAGCTTGCCTTAACCCGTCACGAGTTACGGCTCTGTAATGAGCGGCATAGCGCCCTCGTCCGCTACTTACAAGAGTGCGACAGCGCCATGGAGTGCAAGCTGTTAGACCACTTGCCCAACGAAATCCTGCCTGCTCTCATTGTTTCCTGGTCGCCTTTTCCCCCCAATTTGCCCAATTGATAGGCCATTAGCGTAGCTTCAAGTTTTTCTTGTTTTCCAATATATCACTTTTTCTTCTTTGTTGCCTTCTTTTGTGTGGGGTTCTTGCCAATCCGTACTTCTTTCCCCATAAGGAGGTCGATAGTCGCACGCTCCATCAGGCGGGTTGACAGCTGACACCTACGCTTTGGGCGCCCGCCCTTTGCTTCTTTGGTGCCCCTGACCTCATGTGCACAGGTCGCCATCCTCCCCGCTCCCTTATAAAGGAGGGCCCTTCGAGGTCTTTGGCCACTTCATGTCTTCTCCGGAGTCCTCGATTCTGCTGGTGACTACCGTCCATGCGCGGGCCTTTGCGCGCATGGCAGATTCTCTCCTCGACGTCTTCATTGCTAGCGCTGCTTCCTTTGATTATGATCGGGAGATCGTTACGGGCCTTTTCGCTATTCTGGTTACCTGGGACAAGGTTCGGCTTCCAGGCATTGTCTGGCTGCGCCGTACCAAAGCCCAGCGATTGCTTGTGGAGCGATGGCTCCTCCATCCACGTGAACCATGGGCAACTTCCGTAGGCGATGCTGTGGTAAGCCGGAGAGAGCTGCCTTTGTCTTTCTAGTCGTTGGACTTATTCGTTTTGTAGGCAACCGCCACCGATGAGCACCCATCCTTTGTTGAGGGGACCGTGTATCAGTCGTTGCCCCCTTCCGTGCCCGTGCCTTCGACGGCCGCCACTCCTGTCCTCGTCAGTTGTTCGCCTTCGCAGATGCTTTCTGCCCCCCCTTCGTTGCCCACGTCTCCACTTCCTTCCCCTTCCCCGTCTCCCTCCCCCATGCCTTTGCCGCGCCCTCCTTCCCTCCACAGTGCTTCCAACTGGCAATGGCTCCCGGCCGGCCTGCCTTTTCCGGTTGAGTTTCGCCAGAGTCTGGCCAGCCTTCGCCGTCTCCACAACCGCGTGCGCTCCTTGGCCGGCCTCCTCCGCTCCGACGCTGAAGCCTCATGCCTTTGGTTGTCCCTGGTCCGTCAAGATGCCGACATCCTCAGTACCTGCATGGATGCCCTCGTTCGGTACCAGGCGGAGTGCGATAACGCCCTCTCTTGGCATGCCGATAACCATTTTCAGCCTGATGCCTTCCCCGAGCTTGACGCCGCATCCTATTCCTCCCCTTCCCCCACGCCTGCCACCATTTTATTGTAGCCTAGTGTGTAGACCGTAGCGTAAAACATTGCAATTCCACGGCTTGGATTCTTTTCCAAATGAGTTCCGGTTTTTCATTAGTCAGGTTCTTCTCTCATGTTTTCCTCGTGTCCATCATTGACCACTGATCTTCCACACCTCCGTACCTGTTAAAGCGGTGTGAAGTTCCCCCTTCCCATTTCTGCAGTTGATGTCCTTACCTTGCTTGCATTCTGCAGGGGGGTACCTATCCGTTCAGCATATTTCTAGTGTTCTCCTGTATTAGCGGTTGTTTCGTTGTTTATTTTCTGCCATTCCACTTCCTGGTCCGGTACCCTCCGTTATACTTGGTTTGCGGTATGCATGGTATGACCCTGCGTGGACTTCGGTATTTTCGTTCCAGGCCTGCTATCCCCTCCTTATAAAGTCTGGCGCCGTCCTCCGCTTACCGCATCCTGTGGTATGTCCCCCGAACCTGTCACCGATATTTCCCGCCTCCTTGATGAAGCCGCTCGCAGTTTTATTTCTTTGGCCGATCCCCTGCTAACGTCCATCCTTGTCCGTGCCGACAACCCCCTCAATGACCATGAGGTCGTCGAGGACCTTGCTGTTCTTTACTGGTCTTGTACCACCGGTCGAGGCCTTGGTCGCAGTTGGCCCCGACTTGACCGCATACGGCACCTCCTCGTCGAACGTTGGGAGCGAAATCGACAGGCCCCTTGGGCACCCCCTTTGTCCCTTGTCGCGTCGGCTGCCGCCAATGACCTGGACCTTCCGATTGTCCTTTCCTCTCGTGCTTTGCGTGGAGATCGTCCTTCCTCCCCTATTTTGGTTTCCTCCACAGAATCTTTCACAGAATCTTCCAACGTATGTTTCTTGTGTGTTAGGCCTCTCTGCTTTTTGACTGATTAGCAGTTTCCAATTTAGGATGAACCTTCCTGTCCTCCCACGCATCACCTTCCTGATGATGCCGGTTGGCTTCCACCCGCTTTACCGTATCCCGTCAATTTCCGCTCTAGTCGTGGCCGCCTTCATCGTCACTGGCGACAGTGCCGTACCGCTATATAAAATGCTTTTACTGGTATTGATCATGCCCGCCACCAGTTAGTTGTTGCACGGCATGATCTCCAGGCGTTCGGGGGTCGGTGCCTTGCCTTGCTTTGGTATGAGGAGGAGTGCGCGCTTGCTCTTGAGTGGCAGCGTGACCAGGGTTATGGAGGATAGTAGTAAGCCTGGAAGAGGTTAGTCGCACACTTGGCAACTGGCTGGGGTATTCCAGCTGACCAGTTTCGACTTTATAAGTCTCATCAGGCCTGTGTGTGCATGTTTTGATACCTTGTGCTCTCGATTGAGGGCTTTTTGCCATTGATCAAGTCCTTACCAGCTGATTAATGCGAATACAATAGCTTTCCTTTAGGGAACAAAGACTTGTCCAAACTTGGAACAAGGCATGGATCCCATGACGACCATGAGGATCAAGCTATTGTTCTACTTACGTCTAGGCTGTGCTGTTAAGTAACCTTGCCGATCAAACGGCTGCCTGATATGAATCTATTGCCATACCAAGGCAGTTACGGTCCAACATAGCGGTTCCAGCAGACAACGTGTTGCCAGAACTTATCTGAGATCTAACCAAGGAGAACGATCCAACCGTGATTGGATCAATGTCACCGAATGCCTATTTTCGCGCATCACTGGCAAGCCGGTTTTTGCTGCCAGGCCGTTGTGCAATCCGATGCGTCAATTCACAACTTAGCCCCGCATTACTGCGGAGGTATCTGGACAAGTCCAGGCTCCGGAAAGCACGTGACCTAGTGGCTTCCACCAGCTAGAGCCTTATGAACGGCTACTAGATAGGTTAGGTTAGGTTAGAGGTTAGGCTGGATAATAAGTATAATCAGCTTAAGAGCTCGTATTACTACGAGATTGATGCACGTTAGGGTCCGGTTAGGTTAGGGGACTACAATGAGGTTAGCATAGCTCTCACTGTATAACGCTCATGTCTACTTACCGTAAGGAGGCAAGAGGGAACTTGTTGACTATTAGATAAATAAACTACCCCCACCAAGCATCTCCGATGAACCCGCAACAGCGTGTCAGAGGAAGTCAGCTTTAGAGTAGGGCTGCCCGCCAGACCCCAGGTACCGGAGGAGACTTAGAGCGCCGATGTAACACGATGTCATCCTTGGAGTATTCCAAGGCGCGTTTGCGCGTCTCAACCTTCTTTGTCTAAGGCTGTGAAGTTTGGGCGGTTGCCAGTCGTTGCATAACAATCTTTTTCCAAGATGAGGTCAGGTCTGCAAGGTTTAACGTACGCTTGCGAGACGTGATCCATCTGTTATCTTGTATGTCTAATTTCCGTACATCTGGCACCAGATGAACTAGGTCATCAAATGGAGGCCTACGAACTACAACCGGAGTCGCAGCCGCAGGGTCCACTCGGGTCAAAGACCCCAGTGCCAGTGCATGGGTAAGATCGCGCTCAGTCCAAGAGGACTGTTGGGACGCGATTTCGGCTTTTGTTAACCATAAACGCCA
>QLOM01017888.1:0-11240 GCA_003313785.1 Termitomyces sp. MG148 | reverse complement strand
ACGGGAGATAACTTGAATATGATCCATCTCACGAGTGAGTCTGCGTCTCCGTCAGACCCTAACGTTCTAGAATTCTCTGACCGATGTGTCGTACGTAGCTGTGGCGACAGGTCTTGATGGCACTATCGACGGGACATTTGACCACCCCTGTCCATCTGTACGTGTCCAGCTTTCTGATCCAAAACACTACAGCCAAGAACCGAACTTATAAATACTCCTGTTATAGGTCTCTCCCAACTCCGCGATCTACTTTTATCAGTTTACCGCACCCAATGCACCCAAGAAACAATGGACCACCCGCTTCACCATCGCGTCCGCCGCCGGCGCTACCACCCCGCCCACCAACAACACCCAACCTGGAGGCGCCGCAATCCCCTGGGGCACTGGTGCCCTCACCGATCCCTCGACCGCCGTCCCGCCGCCCTCTTTCGTCGCTTCATCCTCCGAGGTTCCCTTTCCCGCACCCACATCGGTTCTGACGCTTGCACCCCTCAGTTCTTCGACTCCACCCGCTGGTCCTCCGACGATCTTGTCTTCTTCGTCCGTGGTTTTGAGCACGAGTGTGCCTGCCGTAGCGGGGCTCACGACCGTTCGGCCGTCGTCGGCCGGTGCGGCCACGCCATCTGTGTCTGTGTCTGCGAATTCGACTGCTGATGTTCAGGATAACGCAGCTGGGTCTGTCGTTGTGAATTCGCTCGTGTGGCAGGCGGTTATGGGTCTCAGCGCTTCTACGATCGCGTTTGTGGTTTTGCTTTGATTGGAATCACGTTTGGATGATTCTGCAATGGACTTATTTCAAGTGGATACTACGCACATACGTATACCATACCCTACGAGCATTTATTACTGCGCGTGGCATTTCTTTCAATTTGTGGGCGGATTTGTCGGGCTGGAGATTTTCAATTATTTCATTTTGTTCCTTGGTGGCTGTTCTTGGGAAACGAAAAATACTGGTTCATTGTTGGTGGCACGAAAACAAATGTCAATGTTGACTATTAATCGGTGGTTTGTGCAACCCGCTAACCCTACGAGCGTAAAGGGCTCTTACAATCACACAGTCCGCAAAGAGCGCCGGAAGCGTTCATGATTAAGCTGCATCAAAACGTGTAGATGCCTTCATGGTATAAGTAGAGAAGCGCGTGATTAGGACGATATCAAGAACTCTAATTCAAGACATAAATATATATAATACAGAGAAACATCGTGGAATACGTCGTCTATTCTTCCACTTGATGAATCTATGATGAAAAAATCATGAGGGTGTGTTTCTTTGTATCGAATGAAATTCTTACCAGATGCGCAAGTCGTGTCCATTCGTTGAGGGAGCGAAAATATTCATCGCGGCCCTCGTCAACAGGATGATCAGCCTGCCATAGGACAAAACTTGAGAACTGCGACGCGACGGACAACGTCCTTAATTCCTCGTCCTCGTCCTCGTACCCGTCCATGAGGTCATCATTAACAGACTCGGGCTCATCATTGATCGCTTTCCTGCGGCTCCTCGTAGTTCTCTTCTCATTATTCCTTAGGGTCTTTCTCTCAGCTCCCTTCCTCTTCTTGTCACGATTTGACGCGTCTTCCCCGCGTAACACGACACCCACGTAACCCTCTGGAAGAGCTACTTTCAATCCTTGTATTGTACGGCCTCTAAATGACGAGATGAAGCGCGTCGTTGCATCTGTCACGCGCTTTGCGCCAGATGAAGATGCCTCAGGCAGGAAACTCGCGGCGCCGGGCTCCATCGTGTCTTCGAGAGTATCTGTGGAAGCACCGGATTCCTGCGACGAGACTGCATCCTGTGAGTTGGACGCGTCACTAGGGCGTTCTTCCGGGGCCGGTGCGCCAACGGTCTCCTTCGCGGCATTGACGCGTAGATAGGTTGATATTGGTGCTGGGCCGGAGTAGTCGATGTGAAAGGGCATCAAGTAGGGCTGACATGTCTCGAGGCTGTCGGGATTTTCAAGTGTTAGAGTCGTCATGAAAAGTATTGCCGAGGTGTGTCACTGTCATTTTGATGGTGACTGTCACACTTGCATAAAAAACTGCACATTTTCGCGTATGTACAAACCTGTTCTCCATTTTTCAATTCAGAATAGTTAGATTCCATATTGCAAATGTCCGCTGGAAGGATAATTGTACGAAAAGCCAAAAATAATTGTGTTGCGTCTATAAGCGTGCGATCCAAATATGGACGATTCCGATGCTGCCGCCTTGACGCGTTTCTTTAAAACTACAACGGCGACACCGTCCTATCCGCTTCTCCTCTCACCATAGTCCATCTCAACACACTAGCCCGAGAATATGGACCAGGACCTTATCAAGCTCGTTAACAAACTCCAAGACACGTTCAGCAACCTAGGCTCGTCAAAAATTTCTTCTATTTTTGTGTACAAGCTGACTTACAGCATGTAGGAGGGGAGCTGGACATGCCTCAGCTCGTCGTTGTATGTATCATCCGCCTTTACACCCCTCTATGTCTGCGAGTCTTACGATGCGGCTTGGTATATAGGTGGGCAGTCAATCAGCAGGAAAATCGAGTGTCCTAGAAACGTATGTTATATCTTCAGTTAGTAGAACATTATTGACAAATTTACAGGATTGTCGGACGCGACTTTCTTCCTCGGGGGCAGGGCATTGTCACACGACGACCGCTTGTTCTGCAGCTCATTCACACACCCATTCCGACAGAACCTTCACCAAACGCACCACCATACACTGAGTGGGCTCAATTCCTCCACATAGACAAGCGTTTCACAGATTTCAATGAGATTCGCAAGGAAATTGAGCAGGAGACATACCGAGTCGCTGGACAGAACAAGGGTGTTAGCAAGCTGCCGATTTCGTTAAGGATATATAGCCCAGACGTCTTGGACTTGACACTGGTCGATCTTCCAGGTTTAACAAAAGTGCGTGTAATCAATGCACGACCTCTGGATTCCTCATTTATTCATACCTTGTTAGATACCCGTTGGTGATCAACCAAGCGATATCGAACGACAGATTCGAAACCTGATTCTCGAATACATCTCGAAACCAAACAGGTATGTCTCGTTTGTCGTCTCTAACGACCTCTCATGACCTTCCTTGCTTAGCGTCATCTTATCTGTGTCACCGGCCAACGTCGATCTCGCCAACTCTGAATCACTCAAGCTTGCTCGCCAAGTCGATCCTCAAGGCCGACGCACCATTGGCGTGCTGACAAAACTCGACCTCATGGACGCCGGCACCAATGCTCTCGATATCCTCACAGGACGTGTCTACCCACTAAAACTTGGTTTCATTGGCGTTGTCAATCGCAGTCAGCAGGATATCAACTCAGAAAAGAGCATGGCGGATGCACTTGAGAGCGAAAATGAGTTCTTCAAAGGCCACCCTGCTTACCGGAATATCTCCCACAAGAATGGAACGAAGTATCTGGCTAAAACACTTAATCAAGTATGTTGATTGCTATCCTGAGTTTTCGGAGAACATTAATGCTGCTGCTGGTAGGTGCTAATGAACCATATACGTGAAAAACTTCCGGACATGAAAGCACGTCTCAACACGTTGATGGGCCAAGCTCAGCAAGAGCTCAACTCATTTGGTGATTCTGCTATCTTCGGGGACAAGAACCAGGTAAGGATTCGATTTCAACAAGTCCTCTCTAGATGCACATTTCTCATTCCTATAACAGCAAGGGTCGCTGATTCTCCGCCTCATGACTCAATTCGCGCGCGATTTCATCGCATCGATCGAGGGCACGAGAGTTGATATTTCGACGAAAGAACTTTCAGGAGGTGCACGAATATATTATATTTTCAACGACGTCTTTGGCCAGGCACTTGCTTCAATCGACGCGACTCACAACCTCGAGAACCAAGATATCCGAACGGCTATCCGTAACTCTACCGGTCCTCGGCCCAGTCTGTTCGTGCCGGAGATTGCCTTTGACCTGCTGGTGAAGCCTCAGATAAAACTTCTCGAGGCTCCTAGTTTGCGATGTGTGGAGCTGGTCTATGAGGAGCTGGTGAAGATCTGCCATAATTGTACGAATGCGGTACGTGGCAAAAAGATGAACCGCCGTTTTTGATTCCTCAGACGTCCTTCTTCCTTCACAATTTATAGGAGCTCGAAAGGTTTCCTCGGCTGCATGCACAGCTCATTGAGGTTGTGTCGGAATTGCTCCGTGAACGATTGGGGCCTACATCCGAGTACGCTCAGAGCTTGATTGAGATACAAGCGGCCTACATTAACACCAACCATCCCGCGTTCATCTCTGGATCTGCAATCACCGCACAGCAGAACAATACTCCTCAACGGTTACCTGCTCCCCCTCGGGTACGTTCCCCTTTCGCCCATCTTGTCTAGAGCTGACATCGTCTCTTTTAGCCAACATCGACCGAACCCACGACAACCAATGGGATCGCACCAGAAGACGACGACGAGACCTCTTCAGAAGACAGTATATTCCCACCACGGGACTCCCGCTCCGTCTCGTCGACCATACACGAGCGTTCACGGGCCAGCATCTCAACGAGCACTACCATTCCCTCTCTGACCGCAGGAACCGGCATCGTCGACAAGCACGCCTCCTCACGAAGCCGGCACTCGAGCCAAAACCAACTTCAAGCCCAAAATGCGCGCGATGCCCACCGACCGCAAACAGGGCCTATGCCAAACGGCAGCGGGTCGTCCCCGACCGCGCGGGAGACGTTCCTCAACTACTTTTTTGGCCAAAACGGGCCCGGTCCGATTTCGGGATCGAGTGTTGAGCGGAGTCAGCATGCGGGGGGGCAGAACGCCATTGTGCCTGTGGGCAGGGACGTAAGCGGGGCGGAAACGGTGCTGTCGCAGGGGCTTATGGCCGGCAAAAGGGGTATTGATGGGAATAGTGCGGCGTATGATATGAAAAGCCTAGGCAAGCATATTGAGGCTGTGAGTAAATGGCACTGCTGCGTGGGTCAGCTGTGACGAATTGGAGCTGACTTGTATTTGTCTTTTCCCCTTCGGTTTTGCAGGTCTCAGTCGAGGGTACTAACATGACGGCTCGAGAGGAGATGGAGACGTCCCTCATTCGCTCGCTTATCGCGTCGTATTTCAATATCGTTCGCCAGAGCATTCAAGATTTGATCCCCAAAGCGATCATGCATCTCCTAGTCAACCACACCTCTCAACAGGTACAGAACCGTCTGGTGTCGTCGTTGTACAAGCCTGAGTTGTTTGCGGATATGCTCAATGAGGATGAGGCGCTCGTGGCGGAACGGGCGCGCGTAAAGGCGTTGTTGGATGCGTACAAGGAGGCGTTCAAGATTCTTTCGGACGTTAATCTTAAGTCGACATAGAACGGGAGGAGCGATGAAGATATATCATGGTCATAGATTACATACACTACCTTGGGTTCTGGTTACCCCGGGCCTGCCTAGTAGCAGTTTAACTGCGTCTCGCTTTCAAAAAATACATGCAAACTCATGTTTTTTGTTACACTTTCAACTTCGTTGGTGACGTCAGATGAATTCAACCTGGACGTAGATCAAGAAACAATAGATTAGTAGAGTGGGGTAACCCACAAAGCCGTATCATTCGTGTATATACTATCTGTAAGTATCAGACATAATCACACAATCCTATCGTACGTAAAGCGCGCGCAAACGCGATGATCACCCGAACCACGCAACACAAACCAGCGAGAGGGGAAACAAGCAGACGGCGGGACAGGAAAGCAAAACGGGTTGGTACCTTCCCGGCTACTCCAGAAGCATGGGAGAGGGAGGACCAACCCGCACATTCAAAAGCGCATATAGCCATGAAACCTCTGAATAGTTTGTTGGGGTTTTTATGGGTCGGCATCCGCAGCGGGCGTCGTGGTCGAAGTATCAAGAGCGGTATCGCTAGTACCCTTCACAGCAACCCATTTTTCCTTCGCCTCCTTCTTCGCCTCTTCCTTCTTTTCCCCTGATTTCTCCGTGTCGTCGTCCGACGTGAGACTTTCTTCGGTGTCGGCATCGACACCCGTGCCCTCTGATTCTGAAGAAGCAGACGACTCCATCGTCATCTCCTCTGCTGCTGATGTTTCAGTAGGTGTTGAAGGCGTGGCGATTGTAGAAGAGCTGATTTTCGCCACCTCCTTTGCTGCCACCTCTTTAGCGAGCTGCTTCTTGGCCTTTGCGCGAGCCTCTTTTCGCTCAAGTTTCTAGAACGCATGGATTAACAACCAGATATTAACGAAAACCCTGGAATTTACCTCTTTGATCTCCTTCTCTTCTTTCTTTTTTGAGACCGTCAATAAGGTGGAATACGCTGTATCGAATGGAGTACAGTACCTCTTTTGCTTCCTTCTCTTCCTTCTATACAAGATCATCAGTCAATGAAATCGTAGATAGAGAGATCGGGTCTGAATTAAGTGTACCTCTTTCTTCTCCTTCTCCTCTGCTTCTTTCTTTTCTTTTGCCTCGCGCTGTGTGCGGTGGTGAGAACCAAAGAGCAAAACTAGCAATCATTGAGATACCTCGGCCTTTTCCTTCTTCAACTTCTCACGAGTTTCACGCTCTTGAACTACCCACTCCGCAACTTCGTCGACACATTCACGAGGACGGGTCTTGTTCTTGAGAAGATATCCTTGAAGACCAGCCACCTAAAATAACATAACGAAAAAGGCATCAACGAGAGTGATATTTGCTCAATGATCGTGATGCTCACACTCAGCTCATCCTCAGGAATCGCCGCGGCGAAACGTTTGGCAAGTTCAGATATTTCTTCCTCACTCAATAATGGAATAACGTGAGCAGTGGCTTTGCGCTTGGGGAGAGGAAGGTTCTTCTGTGAGGCATCCGTGGGCACGGCATCGGATGACGTGATATTACTTGCAGGCTTAGAGGGGAAGAAGCACTTGAAGATGCCCTCGGCTTGCCATTTTGTCGCATGTGTAAAGTTTACCCAGACGTCCATGCGACCTGGCCGCGAAAGGGCAGGATCAAGACGTTCGATGTGATTTGTTGTGGCAAATAGAAGGCTGTAGATGTCATTTGTTGATTGGTCAAAGGTCGTGATGAAATCGAAAGACGTGAGACGTACCGGCCTTCTGCGGCTGCCACTCCATCAAGGCTGTTCAATAAGCCACTCAAACTCAGAGTAGAACCATCACTAGTTTCAGTTGTACTACTAGAAGTGGATGCCGTTGCGACAGTGGGCGCTCCGGTTGATGATGAATCACGGCTCACTGAACGCGTGAATGCAGCGTCCAAATCTTCCAAAAGTAAGATACATCTGTGTAGGGATATTCCTAAGTCAAGTACTCAATGATTCAACAAAATAGGAAGATACCTTGACGGTACATGGCCCATTAATGTGGTTAATGTGTTATCACTCATTCTACAGATGAAATAATGAGTTAAAATTACCCCTAAGGTCATGAAAACTCTTGCCCCTTGGAGGAGAGGGATACGACATAGATGTCAAGACCTAGCTCTCCAGCTAAAGAATGAATAAGGGAGGTTTTGCCGCTGTTGAACGGTGTTAGACACGGCAAGGGCGGATGAGAACTTCAAAGAACCTCCCAGGCACACCGTGGAGCAAGTAACCTCTACGGAAAGGAATTCCTGATATTACGGGATACTCAAGTCATTAATGTTACGGATTTGCGCTTCACGAACCTCGCTCCGCATACCTAATACAGAAGGTGAGATAGATCTGAGGACTAGGCCATGAAACACACCATTCCTCTGAGGCAAGGAAATCCTTGCAGTCAGCCAAGAGCATATCCTTCACACCGGGTTGAAGCACAATGGAACTCATAGGCCTCTTTTGTCTAGCACCATTCCAGCGCCAGCATTGGTAAGTCCTAAGTATGAGAAAAGTAAGATTGCGTCATACGCAGGTAAATGGTCTTACGTGTCAGCCATAAAAATATGGACACGGTGTTCGGCATCCTTCTCATATTCACGTTTTGCTTCGAGAACAAGCTTTTTAAGGATATCATTGTTGCGCGCAACAACACTCAAGAATGATCAGCCCTTCAGTCACCGAGCATAACGGGCATGATGATATGCATACCTAATCTTCAGAGAAGATCCTTGGCCATAATCGGGGTAACGTTTGGTGCGCGTAATCTACCATGAATATCTCGATGAGCAGACCGAACCATTGGATGAGGGAGCATCTCACTCTTAACCAGTGACCACGGTAATAGATTGTGTGGGTGGTGTCTATTATTAATGGTATTGAACATGCGAAAGAACGGGAGAGTATTGCCGCTCACCAACGCTTGGCATAAATGCAACCTTACGCCTTCGGCGTCCGTGAACCAAACCGTCATCCTCATCTTCCTCATCCTCTAAATCACCAGTTGTCGATTGTGTTAAGCCGCTCCGTCCAACAGACCGGGTAGTGATTTCAAACTCTCGACTACGACCCCAAGCAGGTTGCTATAAGCAGCAAAGTATTAGGGACACAAGTAAGAAGTATAGTACTAGGAATTAAACCTTGGAGAGCCAGTGCATCAACCTGCACATGGTAGCACTATAAGACATGAAGAGAGTCAAATGAACACAAAACATACCAGTCGTAAGGATAATCTTCCTGACTGAAATGCGCTGTCAAAAAGAACGCTAATGTGGAGATTCAATTGAGAAGGCAGCACTGCTGAGAATGGTCGTTTTGCATACAGTCTATGAAGCCATTCCAGGCTGAAACCGAAACACGACGAGCAGTCTCTACAGTTCCACCAATAACGACGAGTTTCTGAGTTAGTGAGTCATCCAGGGTCAGAAAGGGCAACGTTCGACGCAGGCCGAAACGTACAAGAGTATCCTGGATGGCCCCAGTGTTCATGCCCAGGGGTGACAGTATGTTCTTGATTGCGTCCATAAGAAATGGACGTAATGAGGGTTGACTCGCAAGAGGGAGAAAGAGAGGTAGGTTGTGGCATTTACGCGTCTGCCTTATATGGATTTGATACGTGCCTCGTGGTTAAGAAGGCAGGGTAGCGCCTATACTTGAATGAGTCCGCGGCACCCATCCAACTTCGTACTTATTTCCGAACCTTTCTGGAATCAGTCTTAACTGCGATCACAAGAGAATAAGTTTCCACTGGCGCTCGAGACAAGTCAAGAAGCGCCCAAAGAAACAGTTTCGGTTGCGTCGCTCCCGTAGAATGTCTCGAGTTTTGGTCCGCAGGGTACAACTCCCATTCAATATTCACGAAAAATCGTGGCTGGTACGTCGTCGGAATTACGTTTGAACATTCATCGTGGTCGAACCTGAAGCAGCGACCCGCCGAGTCAAGTGGACCCTGTCGTATTGATCTGGGCCTGTCCTAATTTACACGACGAAGCCAGCGCTTGCTAGGAAAGGAAAGCAACTGTGGCACAAGGTATGTGTACGTCAAGTGAATCCATGCGAAGCCCAAGGCGAGGAAGGTATTTCATTGGTAAAGGTATCCAGCATTGTGAAAATCATACATAGTTCAAAATATTTACAGCTGATGCATAGAGTCGTCATAACTATACTAAAACTGGCTTCTCATTCGTTACTTATATGTTTTTGTCGTCATTGACGTGTGTCAGCTCTTCTCGCTGTTGCTGGGCTACTGATAAATCACTCTTGGCAGCCATTCGTTCTCCTAGATGCTTCAACATCAAACAATGAGGATATGTTGCCATTGTCCTCTCGTGATTTCCCACGAGCTCACGAGAAACAGCATCCTGCAAATCTCCATGACAGACCCCTGATGGGTACCAACGTGCGGCCCTTGATTGCGAGTCGTAAGCAACCCCGATTTTGATAATACTTACTTTCATCCCCATCAATACCCGGTCCGAACGGTTATAAATGGGACTGTTGTGCATTGAGGCGCTGCGCGATAGCTCCTATCCTGTCGTGGGTTCCCTGTGCACATGAAAACGATTTTGTTTATTCCGCCTTATCCACCAATCGCGTCTTGTGTTACGCTGGAATGACAGAAGCGTAATCGTGCAAGACTGCCAAGTGAGACAGAGACTTTAGACTCTGGCGATAACCGGCCAACAGGGTGTGATCAAAGTGGGAATGAGCATGAAAACTGTGGCGCAGCCACCGCGCACATGGGTGGGTGATTTTTGTTATTTCCAGCAGCAGGCAGTGCAAAGGTAGGTACCAATTGAAGGACTAACGAAGTGGGCGCAGACCGGCCCTCAGATGATCTTCCGTGATGCCGGATGAGCCGGAATGTGTGGCTAACAAAAACAAAACTTCATGTATTGTCCTGACCGCTTAACATCTAATTTAGATTGAATATGCCGCGCTGGAAAATACCAAAGAACCATCTGTACCGGAGCCGCCACTGCTTTTTGTGTGGGAATGTAAGTATGGGTCTTCGTGACCAGACTCGTTGCAATTGTACAATGAATTTTGATTAGGAGTTTCAAGCTTCCCATTTTACTTACATGTTCGGGAAGTGATCTAATCCCTCGAAAAAATTTCGATGGATCGCCATCCCGATGTATGTAGATCCAACATGGAAGGCCAACGGATATGGTTCCTGGTACAGATCCGGTGCGGAAGTTTGAAGCCGGGCTTAAGTACATTCGGGTCGCGCTGGAAGGGCGTGCCCTACATGTGAAGGCGCACATCTCCATCAGTAGCGATTTCATGTTTACTAGGCGACAACGTCCTGACCGCCTGGACCTGCTGTATGGTCACATGTACCACCTTTGATTGCGTGCGGAGCAGGAGCTGGATCCTGACCCTCTGACTCCACCTCTTGGTTCTGTTTCACCATCAAGTGCTCTCGATTCGGGCCGCATCGCCAGCAAAGGGTCAAAACCACCTATACAGCGTATAGACGTCAGTGGAGCCGCGCATTGTAGGGACAGCGGAGTCTAAAAGAAAAATGAGTGTAAGCACGACCATTAGGAGGTGGATCTCATATCCTATGGCGTGAATAGCTACCCCTGACCTAACAATAGTGACAATCAGAAGGTTAAGGTTACTCGATGGAGATGGGAAGAGAGGTGAGAGGTATGACGATTGAACATCCTTGTTTCCCACAGACATTGTCAGACTCGTTTCCTCTGTTCTGCTGATGGTCCGTCCAGAGCGTCAAGTATCAGGGAAATTTTCTCCCCGACTTCATCGGTCATGGGCGTGCCTTCTGTAATCGTAGCGCCTCACTCGACTATTTCATGCCGATCAATAGAACAAAATTAATGTTGTTTTATGTTCCAAGGTGAATTGAGAAACTATCTAGTGCAGCTGTTTTGGGAAAAATCATTGTGACATTATATGAT
>QLOM01017884.1:0-27473 GCA_003313785.1 Termitomyces sp. MG148 | reverse complement strand
ATGTAGGCGATGTCAATCACCTGCATAGTGTGTTCAATAGGAAAATAAGAAAATTCCAATAGATCACCGCACCTTGAACTTCACAGACAGTTTCCACAGCTTCTAAAAGATCTGCCAGTGGGGCCACACATTCCTCTCTGGATTTACTGCAATACTCTGCGTATGGTTTTTTTCAATGAGAAATAACATCTATGGGATGCTCGCCATATTTGCGGTCAAAGTCCACGGTGTGATAGTCCAAAACAGGATCTTAACCGATGGTGTCTTTGATACGAGCTCTTGAAGGATACGGTTGTTGATCGGGACTTTCGTATCAACTTCAAAGGTAGCGTAAACAGAATGGGAGACATGATCGTCTTTATACACCAACTCTGCTTCGGCTAGGGCAGAACGAGAAGAAGGGGGGTAGTGCACGGGACGATAATGGCGGTAAATACTGCAGTTTTTCACCCAAGTATCTAAAATGAGAATTTGTTTGGGCAAAGAGAACGAAGATCAATCAATGGACCCCTGCATCGGATTTTCGTACATATACGGAACATCTGGGCACTGACTTGGATCCAAACATTCATGTGCCCTAACAGCAAACTCGAAGTCGATCAAAGTAATCTCACCATCATCATCTTCGAGGACATTTCCTGGATGGACATCATGGTGGTGCCATGACTTCTGGTGAATGAGTCGCAAGGCATTCCCAACGGCAATCCTATGGACAGTCAACTATTGATGATAAACCGAGGGAACAGGAAAAGCAAATACCTGACTCGGCAGTTGGAAATATCTTCTACAGGCTTGCCTTTGAATTGGGTGAAAAGAAAGTCTGTACCCTTGTGCCAGCCAACAGTAACGTGAAATATCCCTCCAAGTGGAACAACCCCATAAAGGCCACGCAGATCCTCCATTGCACTTCTTTCCTTGGTCGTCACCTTTTTAACGACCCACTGCCCATTGCTCTATACAGCAGCATCCTTCAATGGTGACATACAACTCGGGCTTTTCCAGATCCTTGTTGTAGCTTATGAGGTAGAGACATTAGAGATCCGTCTAATCTGTGGATTTTGGCTTACGATGTCAAATGGCCAATGAAACCAGTGGTTCCTAACTTGAGCGACTTGTATATTTTTCCACAGAAGATGTCACAAAAGGTTGTCCAGATATCATCTCTCAAGTCAATTATTCGAGCACTTTGAAGATGGTTTCTGAGATATTGATCCAGCCGCCCATTAATGCACCTTGCAAAAATAAGACAAAGGTCATTCTGTAGATTTTGTTACGTACAATGTCAAATGACCAACGAGACCAATAATTCCTAACTTGAGCAACATGTCCACAATGTTGCTCAAGGCTGTCCAAGAGGCACCTCCAATTTGTCGGGCACTTGACAAGTGACTGGGCCACATGCTTCCAAGATGTTCATTGAGCCAAGTATTAATGCTAAAATCACGGTGAAGCATATAAAGAGCCATATTCTCCAAAACAGGGTAACCCTGGTCAACAAGAAATGGATCTTCAAGATGATCATGAGGGTATAGTTATTCAAGAAGCTGTTGTGCATAAGCAGGATCAACAGAACGCCAATTCGAGACCACAAGAAAGCCTGGGCCTGTGTAGGCCCACCGATACAAAGCAGTGTTTCCCATTCTGACTATTCTGGAGGAGTCTTCATAAGCCGGTTGGCTTGGAGCATAGGCCTGAGCAGAGTTAGTGCACGGCAACAAAAGATGTTTAAAAGATGTGGAATTCATACCTGTTGGTATATCCCTTTGATAGCTTCATCCCAGTCTCTGTTGAATGCGCTAGAACGAGTGCAATGCAATGATCCTGCATGATAAAACTGAACAAGAGTCGACTTGTCTTCGTATCTTGCAATCCGCCTTCCATCATTGCCATCTTGCATCGTACAATCCACCCGGATAGTATTTCCGTTCCCATCTATTTTAATCGGGTCTTGAAATTGGCATTTGACACATTCGCCTGTGTAGAGACCTTTCAGAACAAGGTTTGCCATGTCTATCTCCTCTTTTGTGCGAATGTTGGTATGTGCTTCTGTGTGCTCCTCAATTGCGTTCCCAGCTGATGTGACATGTTTCAATATGGATCAATTCACAGCCATCAAAGTCACTTACAACGATATGCACCCATGTATAAGGAGGTTATTATAGGAGACTGACGATTAGATTCAAGGATTCTGAGTGGATCTTTGGGCAACTTCTCCAGGCACCAGTCAACAAGTATATTCATTCATAAACCATCATAGCGGATCTCAGTGAGCTGTTGGCCTTGAGGGATGTTTTTGGCTGCTTGACTTGGCCTTAACGATGATATGCTTGTAGAGCTGCTAAAGAATGGAGGGATGCAGTAATCAAAGAGAAAAACTGCTTCCTTAAACGCCTTTGACATGACGGTATCTGGTTTGGCCCTGAGGGAGCCAGTGATACCCTCCTCCTGCGGCAATGGTGACTGACCCCAGATGTAGCCCCTCAACGCATTTTTTACGTCTTCTTTTGACACTAGAACTCATATTATTAGGATAGTACAGTATGACAGTGAAATGATGAAGAATTACCCATCACAATTATTGCACCATTCGGATGGACAGAAAACCTTTCCTAAAAACTTTAAAAGATCGTTAGCACTGGTAAGTCTATAGGAGAAAAGTGTATATATAACACCTAACCCAGTACTTACAACTCGATCCAAACTGATATGAGGCCTGATTGATGATTGTCGAGTTGTCGATGGTCAACGCGCATTCTCAATACTTATCGACTGTGTTAGATTTGTTGTCCCAAATTTTGATACATATTTGGTGGCCAAACATTACTATTTTAGTCAACTCGTGACAATTACCTGCTTCAAATCGTTCCTTAAAATATATTACGTTACGAAGGCTCAAAACCGAATGAAGGTTCGCGGAACCCTTCAAGAGTTGAGCCGAAATTATCGATTACCATAGAGATAAAGGTCACAGCACTCCTGAATCGGTATTAATGCTCTATAGTATGAGTGCATCGAGGGCAGATTTTATCCTCAGCCGGTGCGGTATAGGTCCAGCACCGAGGACATTTATGGTGTGTAGCAGGCCTAACTCGGATTGCGAGTTCCTCGTCGGATCCTACAGACACACTTTAGCGCAATATGGAAGGTCATTTGTTGTAGATATACCAGGTATCGTCAAAGTTTCTGTGAACAGCCATTCCGGAGATGATGTTCCCAATGAACCCTCATCAGTGACACATACGTCTGAAACGATGAATAAAGTTTTCAAAAAGGTTTCTAAGTACTTAGATCTGAGCACGCAGTTTGATTGATCGGAGGAGAGCTCCCACCTTCCCGTTGCAGCAATGCTCCAAGGATTGTTCCGTCTGCTCCTTCAGGAAGGATTATATCAACTTCGGCCTCTAAAGAACTCTTGAGAAGTCTCTGGTTTCGGTTGCATGCATCAACAGCGGCTGACTTATTACCGCGTGCTCTTTCTAACAGGAGAAGGACCACACTGCGGACACGGAGAAGTTCCGCCATCTCACTGGCCACTTGTTCATCCTTCCATTCCAAACTCTAAAAAGCGCAAAATCGAATGCTGATTGAACAGTGATGGTTATAACGCGTACCATGCATTTCCAAGGAGTCATGAATACTGACGAACCATCAGGATTGCGGGTGTTGTGAATCTCTTCCGCTAAGTGGGGTAGAACGGGTGCAAGGACCGAAGTCATTGTCACCAGCGCCTATAATAATGATGTAATAAATAAACAAGATACTATCAGGTGCCAAAAAGCGCCAACCTGTTCAAGAACAGTTACAACAGCTCGACGTTCCGGGCTCGACAGTGAATTAGCGTAAAGGCAATCTTTTGTAATGTCGAGATATAACGACGAGAGAGTGACGTTCGCAAAATTAGTCAAAGAGTTGATGACTGGCATTAAGCGTATGAACTGAGCGAAGGTTGAACACGATCAAGGAAAAAATTATTACCTTTTGGGAAATTGTAGGAAGAATAACCCTCGAGTGCGGTCTGTTCAAGAGTATACAACTCATGCATGACATATCGCTCAGCCTACAAATTCACAATTTTGCCAGCCTGAGACGAGTGCAGGAAACGCAAGAAGAGACTTACCAGTTCCAATTCTTCTTTCGGTACGCGCTGGAAGGAGGTATTCTCGCCGATAGACCCAAGCATGAAACGCGCAGAATTACGAATCTTCCTCAGTGACTCCGCAATTTGAGACAGAACGGTGGGGCCGATTGACATATCACGCCAATATTCGACCGTTGCAGCCCACAGCCTCAGCACATCAGCGCCATACGCGGGTTCACGTTTTGGGTCCTGCCACATTGTTAAGCCCAAACATGGTCCATAGAACGTTATTCACGCACCTTGCCGCCCAAAACGATTGATAACGGGCTGATGATATTACCCCACGATTTGCTCATCTTCTTTCCCGCCTGATCTAAAACCATACCATGCGTGATGAGCGTTCCATACGGGCTCACGCTCGGAGCGTCCCCGGGCGCTGAACTGATGGCAGTCAAGAGTTGGCTCTGGAACCATCCTCTGTGCTGATCTGAACCCTCCAAACAGACATCTGCAAGATGTTTTCTGTCTGTTTCGAAGCCCTCCTCGCCTAGCATCGACCAGGATGTTCCACTGTCGAACCAGACATCCATGGTATCTGTACCTTTGCGCCACGTCTCGGACGGTGAACGGCCTTCTTCACGAAGAGCGGGTGGAACGAAGTCATCGATAGGTCCGTTCCACCAATGTCCGACACCTTTCTCTTCTATCACGGAGATGATGTGATCCAACGTGGCAGCGTCAAGAACGGCTTGATCGGAATCGAGGCGATGTAGAGCGGGAATTGGGACACCCCATACACGTTGACGGGAAATGCACCACTCAGAGCGAGAGCGAATGAAAGATTCTAATCGATTTCGAGCTGATGAAAACGACTTTCAAGGTAACTACGATAAATTCAAAATATAAACTCACATTGTGATGGGAAGAAGGAAACATCTTCTAGCGCGCGCAACGCGTTATCTTTAATACCTTCTAAATCAGCGAACCATTGGGATGTTGCGCTAGAAAATACATGAGTTGTCCGTATAACTCACGAACCTCACTCACGTCACAATGATTGGTTTGTCCGTTTTCCAGTCATACGGGTAGCGATGTTTGATGCGCTGGACCTTGACAAGCGCACCAACCTGCTTGATCAACTCAACGATAGATCTCGACCCATCACCCAGAACCTCTTTGCCAGTCAAGGTAGCCGCGGACTCTCCGACGACATCTGCAACCTCCTTTGTGAACTTTCCTTCGTTGTCGACATGACAAACCATCTTTTTAGAAGTTGACACGAGACCTAGAGAAAGAAACGCATGATAATCCTCAGCACCATGAGCTGGTGCACAATGGACGAGACCGGTTCCGGATTCCGAGGTGACGTGAGAAGCAGGGATAATTTTCAAAGGTGTAAAGGTGGGCGCCAATGATGCAAATATTGGAATGTAGGCGATGTCAATCAGATCCGAACCTTCATAGTGTGTTCGATAAGAAAGTAAGAAGGTTCCAATAGATCATCGCACCTTGAACTTCACATATAGTTTCCACACCTCCTAAAAGATCTGCCAGTGGAGCCACACGTTCCTGAGCTATAATACCAACGTAACCACCCTCTCCGGCACATCTGATGATCGAATACGTCATCTCTGGATTTACTGCAATGCTCTGCGTATGGTTTTTTTCAATGAAAAATAACATCTATGGAATGCTCACCATGTTTGCGGTCAAAGTCCACGGCGTAGTAGTCCAAACCAGTAGCTTAACCGATGGTGTTTTCGATACAAGCTCTTGAAGGATAGGGTTGTTAATTGGAACTTTCTTATCAACCTCAAAGGTAACGTAAACAGAATGGGAGACATGATCGTCTTTGTACATCAACTCTGCTTCGGCTAGCGCAGAACGAGAAGAAGGGGAGTAGTGCACGGGACGATAATGGCGGTATATGTGACCTATCACGCATTAATGATCCTGATCAAACCAGGAAAATCGCGTAAAAGCACCTTTTTCGACCATTTTTTGGAAAATACGCAACTGTCGAAGTTCATAAGCAGGGTCTGAGGTAATGTTTAAGAATACTGCAGCAGAAGCGCCTAAATGTCCTACTCACCCAAGGTGCGATAAGTAGAGTCGTCACTCCAATCTGCCATGATACCAAAGTACTGAAACTGTTCCTTTTGTGACGCTATTTCTCGCGTGGCGGTCGCGTGCGCTGCCTCGCGGATTGTCCAGGCCGGGGTGTTTGACGAGTCTTGCTTTTGAATCGTGTAAGTGGTCAGCCATAGAGAGGTGTGACTACGTACTCCCAACTCTTGGAGTGCTTTGTTCTCGATTGGCAGGCCGTGGCAGTCCCAACCAGGAATATAACTAGTCACGTTGAGACATTCATGTCTTGGAAGTTATTTACGGCAAGCTCACTTCACTTTACGACCCATTAATACGTGGAATCTATTGATGATATCCTTTAATATTTTGTTGAGTGCATGTCCTTGACGTAGAGTTTAGCTAAATGTTGTATAAATTGCGTGTAGAACACACCCATGTGTAAGTTGCCATTCGCATAAGGTGGCCCATCGTGAAACACAAACAACGGCCCTTTCGCGTTCTCCCACTATATGTGTGTCGTAAGAGAACTGAGCATTCATTATGAATGAATGACACACGCACTTGCCATCGGTAAAGCTTTTCTCCAGTCCGTTCTCGAAATGGCAGTTCACTCTGTGACGGGTTGGCCCATAAGGGAAAAGATGTTTTAGGAAGAAGCAAGGTGTCCTTGTAAGCGTTTTTTTCAGCCTGTTTCTTGCATTGTGCGGCACTTGAGGAGAACCCTTGAACGCGTCGATTCCATGGTCGTCTGCTGAGAATGCGAGCAGGCCTCATCGCACTAGACGACGAGCGACACGAGCTCAAAGCGCACCGTGATAATTTGATCACGGCGTATTTCGACGCGTGACCTAAGTGTGACCGAGAACTACTATGTACGTCTGGTCAGTTCTTGACGAGTTTTAGGACGCGCTCCAAGGCAAGAGATGTCCCGACGGGATCTGCTGGACCCGCTTGACTCCCGCAGACCGTATTCTCCGTCATGGCCCCCAGCAAGCTGAGGTGAACCCGCGGCAGGCCAACCCAGCGCCGCGAGTGTACGGCCTGCCCCTTTGCCGATTGTGGCGCCCGCTGCCAAACGGCATAGACCGTTCTCGCCAAACGCGGTGGGACAGGGCGCTCCGGGAGGCCATCCCACTCGATGGCGCCCCCTTTGGCCCTGGCGAAGCACCCGCGGGGCCACGTACCCCGCAGGCCTCATCTCCCGCACGACGTTTGCATTCCTCAGATCTGGAAACCCGCCAGTCTCCGATGGTTATTGAGGAGGGGATACAAGCGGTGGTCACTTTACCAGACAACGTCTTGCTCCGCGTGTTGCAAAGTTTTGGCTGTGAAGTGCAGCGCAAAGGTGGATTTTTCTACCCATTCTTGCGTATTGTGCATGCAGTTATCTTACGATGACTGCGTCAACATCGAACGAAACTGTCAGAAGCCACGTTGGTTCAGTAGGAGTAAGTTAATATGTTGTGCTTCATTCCTGCTGAATGTACCGAGAATATTACGTGTTGTACAACTAAAGAAATTCTTGGATTGCTGCACACCGGGCCGTCCAATAATTATCCTTTTGACCACATTTCAGTCATGTCTCATGATGTGTCTCCCGTGACAATTTGGCAACAGAACTTCCGCCTATTATGCCGATACTGATGCCTATTGGCTTTAAATACAATGCATGAGAGCTGCCTCAGCCCACGCAGCCATGTTGCTTCGGTAGGTTTGACCGTGCTACTTTGAAGGGCTCCTGATCAGAGGTTTTCAGAAAGTTCGCTGGTCATGTATCCTGGGGAATTGTGACGATCTCAATCTCTCCAGTACTTGTCCAAGCCGCTACTACTGTCATTCCTTCCACATCTTTCTCCTCATACTCGGTATTTGAGACCTTTTGGGCATATCTTTATCCATGGGGCTCTGACCACAATGGAAGTGCGTCTTGCTTAGCTTTTCAGCACGGGAAATATCGCCTATGATTACTCCAGGTGCTCGTATGGTAGGCAGCTCGACAGATCATAGCCACATTGTTGTTGCTTCAAATACCCTGAGTCTCATTGCCACCCCTACTTCAAACCCTGTCCCGCCCACGAGTGCTTCTAATCCTCATCCTGCGATACATTATGCAAGGTGTTTTTGTCGTCTTCTGGATGGAATATCTTTTACTCACAAGCACTCAGCGGAGCAATCCATGCTAAATCTCAAATTACTGTGACAGCCACCAACGCATACACCTTGTCTGGTGATTTCAGCGCTCCGACCACCAAGGGGACCTGGCCTGCATTCTGGTAATACACATATGCCCCTTAAAACATTACTCGCTGATCTCGTCATTTCTGCTAGGTTGACAGTTAGTCATTGGTCTTGGTATTAAAGTTGAAGAAGCTATGCACTGACTCCGGTTCCCAGGCTGTGAACGGTTGGCCTCCCGAGACTGATATAGGAGAGTGGAAGGGCACAGCAAATAACTGGTACAATACGTTCAACACATCATCCATCGTACGATCCGATCTCGTCAGCTGGCCCACGGACCTGTCCTTCCATTCTCTCAAGGCTGTCCTCACGGCTGAGAGCAATAACGTGGATGTCAGGATTGACTTCTACATGGACAATGTGCTAAGGGCGACCCAATACGGCGCAGGATTTGTTGGAAAGCCTCTTTGGTTGTGAGTCTTGCTTAACACTCACAAAAAATCAGCCATTTGACTAGTGACTGGCAGGATCGTGAATTTACAGGTATGGAACATAGGTTTTGAGGCATGTCTATTCCCGCCGCTGACACAACCTTTCTTCAGATGGAAGAGTCCTCTGGGTCGCCTGGGCCGACGGGTACAACAACATACAAAGTACGGAACTTGGTCGTGACCAGGACTGGTTCTTAAATCAGTGATGTCTCGTTGCTCATCTTTGTTCTTCCTCAAACACTCTTAAGATCCCTGTGATGAACTCGCTGAAAGAACGTTCTGGGTATTCTTACCCGATTTGAAACCCTATCATTCCATTTGAGAACTTTGGAACCATCAACTTTTCAAGCACTTGCTAAATTTATGTCCAAATACTCTCGGCTGCTTTTCTGTTTGATTGTTTCCCACAAATCCAACTTGTCCTCACTCTATATACTCTATAATCCCGTTCGAAGATAGTGGCCATGCCCGAAAATCAAAAGAGATAAGCGTAACCACAGAAACCGTCAACATGGCTCAGAAGCTCAGATATCTGGTGGGGTTTGTGCGAGAGCCAAACGACTTGTCGGACGAGATATTTTTTTCGCATTCACCAATCTCCTGGACTGCGGTCAAAGAGCTATTAAGAATATCAGTGAGGAAAGTATAATACAGCTAATGGGCTCCATCCAAACTGCTGAAACCGATGTGCTATATCGGGAGGGAAAGTTTCATGCTAAGAGAATGATGGAGCGCACGTCGCTCTCGGAACGGCTTTACCTGGTTTTATATATTCTCTCATCAACTTGTGACTATCTAACCATACTTCCAATCAGACATGTGGTGATGATTTTTTTTAAGAAAGATTTTAAGTAATTACTACAATTACTCTGCTGCGTATAGGTTTCCAGCGAATTCCCGCTGGCCGTCACGGTCAATCATCATTTGATTAGTCTGAAGTGGATGTTGACCCAGTCTTGTCTTTTAGGGGAAAATGTTCCTAAAACTGGACACAGCTGGTTAGTTTTCAGACTCAAGTTTTCAAGAAACTGCCTTGTTATTCCTAGTGGCGCATGCTTGTCGATAGAGAAAGATTCTCTTTGATCAAGGTATTAGGTACTGCCTATGTAGTTACAGCCGTCAGGGCCGACTTGCATGGCAAATCTGACATTGCTAAATGATCATGCCACGTTCATATGGATAATTCTATTACAAATAGAATTATCCCGTTCAAATAATCCTTAACAACGAGACCAGTCATAAGAAGATTTATCATACCAGTACGTAGTTTCTGATACGGACGGCTTTTTGTGCTCGAGATTTGGCGAACGTGTCTGGGAAGATGCAGGTAGGGGCTAGGTTACGATGATTAATTTGTTTTATGCCTGACCTCCCACCAAGCTGGGTGATAGTTGCGTCGAGAAGATCAAACATGGTACATATTTCTTGTCATCGGGATTGGAATCCAAAAGTAATCTTGATCCGGGGAGAGAGCGCACAGTGAATGAGACGTACAAAAGACAGCCAGATCCGATCGTTTGATAGTCGACGCGAGCAAACGTTGAATTTCAAGTTGTGGGGCAGCCAGCTCGAAGATGCGCAGATACTTATAATTTCAAGCTAGAAGCAATAAGTACGGCGCTCAAGAACAGGTGCGGATATCACGAGGGTTCTAATTGACAGAGGGAATTGACTGCTTTCTGAAAAAGTACTTTACGTAAGTCATGTGTTGTTGGAATGTCGGATTCGGAACATCGGAGCTTTATTAGTCCTGTTCTCGTCTATCAACCTCTGATATAAACACTTGTCTTTCTTTCATCTATCACACGGCGACAACTCCTTTTGCCAACATACGACCACCCCAGAATGACCGTCAACGAAGCTATGAATCACCATCTCACAGTCAATGATGAGGATGCTGCGGGGCCAGCGATTTCTGTCCCTGATTCAGGAGACACTGGCGAAGGAGGGAAGCTCAAGATGATTATCCAATTGGTGAAGAAATGTTTTGGCGTGAAGGATATCGCAGCAATGTATACGTGTTCTGTGCCATCTATCATCAAGAATACTCACGCAGTTTCAGGCGTCTCTCGCTTCCAGCATCCCTCTTGGAACCAATGCCCAATCTAGAGTACTGGCATTATCTAGACAGGCCAGACATGTTTGCTGCGTTGCGTGACTTTACTTTTCCATCCATAACGGGTTGTCTCAATATTGTGTCAGTATTAATGACTCTGATGACCCTTTTGAACGGATGCTGGCCGTTTTGAAATTTACCTTTACGAAGGATCTTAAATTTGTGGTATGTTTGTTATTCATGAAGTTTCCGATCTATTTCTTACAAGCCTTGAAGCACGGAAAGGTCTGCAAGCCGTATAACTCTGTCCTCGGTGAACACTTCCGTTCACACTGGGATGTCATTCCGGCCACCGATTCCAGCCAGTCGACTCCGCATCTTTCTCCCCTCCTCTCCGCTTCTCTCAAATCCGGTAATACGCAAGTCCATGAGACATCTAGCCTCAAGAGTGCCAAGAGCTCAAAAAGCACTTTTAGTAGTCTCAGCTTCAGGTCTAAGGCTGGAAATAGCCCCTCCACTGCAGCCACATCGCCGCAGCCGCTTACCGGAATCGATGAACTGAATGCACAAATGTCGACTCTCAATCTAGCAAACGGCGAGGAACCATCGCCTCTGCGTGTGGTGTTCTTGTGTGAGCAGGTCTCCCACCATCCTCCGGTTTCGGCTTTCTATGCATCCTGCCCTGATCGTCACCTTGAGCTCGTTGGTATTGATCAAATATCTGCCAAGGTTTCAGGCACGGCCGTGCGCGTTGCTCCAGGCGAGTTCAACAAGGGCCTGTATCTGAATATTACTGGCGGTCCGGGTGAAGGCGAGCGGTATCATATAACCCATCCCATTGCTGCGGTCAATGGGATCCTTAGAGGCAGCTTCTACGTTACCATCGGCGAATCTACTATTATCACATGCGAAGGAGGTAGACCTGGTCAGAAGTTTAGGACCATCATAGAGTATAAGGAAGAGGCAAGTCTCTCGCTTCATCTACCTCTATCACTCATCTTATGGCTATTCTGGCAGTCTTGGCTTGGTAGAGCCCACTTCCTCGTCGAAGGCGTAATTCATACTGTACACGAGGGCGAAACGGATTGCCACGAATGGACCAAGGTCAAACACGTGCCACATTCGCATGTCGTGGCGGTCTTTGACGGATCGTGGCGTGGTAGTATCCGGTGGAGACGCGTCGGTCTCGGTTCCTACCCGCGAGGGATCTCGTCCGTAGCATCGTCGCCTTCGCCCTCCCACGTTACACTATCTCGGGACTCAATCTCCGCCCCTTCGGCTTCAAAGTCATCGCTCGGACATCTTCATGACGAGGAGTACGCGACCCTTATTGATCTGTCTGTATTAAAAGTCTTACCGAAGATTGTACGTCCGCTTGAGAGGCAGCTTCCGCATGAGAGTCGGAAGATGTGGGCAAATGTTACCGATCACTTGTTGAAGAAGGAGTATTCGGACGCGACCAAGGAGAAGATCGCGATCGAGCAGAGACAGAGGGAGGAGGCGGCAGAGAGAAAGAGGAAAGGGATTCAGTGAGTCGTTGTCTACAATGCATATTTACTTCTGTTGATTTGATTTTGATGCAGATTTACTCCAATTTACTTCGAACAAAGTCTTGAGAAAGGATATTCATTATTGACGCCGGAGGGACATGCTGCTGTCAAGGAGCAGCTGGAGGAGGCCTTGTGCCCTTGATCCTTCCGTTGCTCTATTGTATCTAAATTGTTTATGACCATGACACGACATGCCCTTGCACCTTCATATGACGTCTTCTGGGATTCCCACTGTGTAAACCGCAGTTTATATTACTGTATGTTTTGTACATAATGATTCTATTCCGTAGCAACTCGGTAGACAATCTTCATATATCCTATGATCGATCTCCCGCAGGCAGAAAAACTTCAAGATCCAATTCAAAGCAACCATGGAGAGATCACGACAGGAGATTTGGTTGATTCTGGGTCTAACGTTTTACAGTTTTTCTTTTGAACAAGAGGCCTGAGCACTGAGCATCAGGAACAATTCCACCCCTTTTCTGCGATTATGAGCATTTATTACATAGCTTCTGGCTATAGATGTGCATGGCGCGCTCTGTCAAAGTAAAGGCGACCCGCGGCCCGCGATGCCAAAAAGTATAGGCCAAACAAAAGCATGCCACATTGATGTCAGCCACGACGACGTTCGTCGCCACTTCGCTAATCATCGCTTTTCCATGGGTATACTCTCTGCGTAGATCGTCTCTGTCGTGGAAAACAGCAGTTTCTCTCTTGCTGTTAGTTCATTCATTATCTGGACTGCACACTCTACTTTTGCGACCACCACCAAACGTATTCAGAGCTCTTCAAGTACCACTCAATATCCCAACAGATGCGATACGTGCTTTGCTTTTGCAGAAGTCAGATACTCCAGAGATAGGTCCAGAACTAGATGAGCTCTTGAGACGGCTAGCCTCTTATGAAACGCGATCTTTGTACCCGCGATTCGGCCACAATGTCATCGTGACGTGCTCGTACTGCCATTCATTCCAAGATTTTGCGCTGTACTTTTTACCTCGCCCAATCATGTCTTATATACGTGAGGTAGCATTCATCGGGGTATGTCATGATACGTCTTTGGATGCGTCATATCGTACTAACTGTACCATCAGCTTATAACGATCCATCGGCGGAGGATAGCTGTCACCATCCTTTTTCTGATGTTCGTACTGGAGATGTACATCCTTTTCACTGCAGAAATCAAAATTCTCCCGAGAGATAGTCCCCAACCTCCTTTCACAATATGGGTGAGTCCTCTCCTTGGTTTTAAGGATGGAATCGTCCCCTGATAAATGAATATATCTAGTGGCATGATGTAGCTCTTACTATACGCCACATCTCATTTATTCTCTTACCGCTCGCCATACACAACGTCACAACTTTCCGGATTCCTTTTATCTCAGGCTCCGCACCGTCATCTAATGTCGATACCTCCCCCCTCCTTGTCCAGACCCATAAAACTCTGACGCACCTGCTGTCTGCTCTACATCTTCTAAAGTATGGACAAGCCGCTACCATGCGCGTTCCAGAGCTTCGAGAACGCGCTGCTTCCTGGTGGGAAGAGGAAGCGAGAGTGGGCACGTGGATACGTGAGGATGGTAAGGAGGCTCCAGATACACGCCTGAGTGTGCGTGGCGTCGCGAAGGGACTCGGGACTTCGTTTGATGAAGGCGGGGAAGGTGTCAAGGAGGGCAAACTGCGAACGAGCGCGAAAGTGATGACTAAAGTGCTGATGATCGACGGTCTGAAGCCAAGTCCACATTGGCAGCCTCGTCAGAAGAAGTAATCGCAGAGTTTGTATTGTCTTATCATACTAACGTATAACCGTGAGTTCCAGAAAGGTTCACAAAGGAAACTACGCACTCGAAATTCTTTATCACGAAAATGGACTCTTATTGAAGAAATCTGGGCGCCAGTTCCCAGGATCCCAGGCTCGGATTGATCTTTGGTGCAAGCGAAATGCCTGTACTACGTAACGACCGCCGAACAAATTTTTAAAGTTACGTCGAGATAAAATGAGTTATGCGAAAGGCGCACATGACCTTCCTGCTTGTGGTTTTTGTCTGAATCGCTAAACTTTATCTCTCTTCCCTGCATCGAAAGCGTAATTAGGCAATTGCTCTCCCTTGGCTGTTCTGTATTATCGGTCCATGATGAAGACAACATTGGAGCTCTGGCTACGAGAACTATGATATCTGCAGCGTCGCTGAGAATTATTCACTGGAGCTTGTTCGAAAAAACGTGCTATGTTTCTTTTCTTCTCTTCTTTTCCTTGTTGTTCTTCAGCTCTAAACTCATACCTTAACGCCTTATTCCACAGCGATGGATCAGATTTTTGTAAGTCTCCAATAGTCACAAGATCCTTTACTTCCCATGACCTGCATGATTGTTCAAGCCGGTCTGCCGCACGGTGCACGCGCTTGCTAGGAGGACCCTTTATGTTATCGGAGTATCCCACGCCCACCACATCCACAGTAAAAACACTTGGGCTAGTTATACGATCAATACCACATTTGGAGAGTGCATGGCTTTCGAAGACCCGTTCCTTTTGATCGGAAAGGCGGCGTTCGTAGCCGTGAGTTCGTTTTCACTATACTTTGACTATTGTGTTCCCAGATAGGTGATGTTAGGCGCCCATTAAATGGCATTCTCGCGCTCAGTACTGACAAGGACATGCGAGCCCTAGATAATAGATTGACATGCTTGACTACACGTGCCTCGATTTGGATTTTTTTTCTTTATAAAGCTTGAACTCAATCAAGACAAAACCCACCTCCCTCCCTCACTATTTTGTAGTATGAGTGTTGTGAATCCTACTGCGCTCAGGCATCTGGAAAGGAATCGTTACTTCTTGGAAGGAGGTGATGTGTATTTTTTGGTATGGTTTGATAACTTCATCCTCGAGATGCAAATTGTAATATTGTGGTTCGTCAGGCTGACAAACAACTCTTCCGAGTTCATAAATACTTTTTCGAACGTGAATCCCAAGTGTTCAAAAGGTGGTTCCAGTCGGGTGGGGTTTCCGGAGGCCCGAAGAATGGCGAGACTGAGTCAACCGCAATTATCCTGGACGTGTCCCCCGCATCATTTGAGAAATTTCTGAATGTATTCTATAACGAGTCAGTGCAATTTTGACTTGAGAATAGGGGCTACTGTTAACATTTTCCTTCAGTAGATACTCTTTCAGTAACTGGCCGGTTGAAGACTGGAAGGTCGTAATCAGACTTGCCCAGAAGTGGGAATTCTCTGAAGTGCTCGAATTGGCTACTCGGGAATTGTCGAATTTGGAGATGTCTCTGATTTCTCGCATTGAAACTTATCAGAAGCTGAAAATTGATAAGAAACACTTACTTCCGTTGTATAAGACGTTGTGTAGCAGACCGCAGGCCCTGACCGAGTCAGACTCTGAGGCCATTGGGTTAAAAACTACAGTCCTCATTTTCACTGCCCGGGAACGTCTCCGGGGTCAGCCACCGTATAGTAGTGGTACGAGTCCACTTCCCGTTGGAATCAAGGACAAAGATGTGACGGCTACTGTTGCCGAAGTTTTTGGTATCCCTGTTTCTCGTTCAGACTAAACCGGTGGGAAGATTATCCTTTCATTTGCATTGTGAAATGCTGACCGACTTCGAGGCCATTCAGGTCCCGAGTGCCTTGAAGAAGGCGTGGTAGATGGACAGACATATTCTCGAACCTTTGATGAATTCAATAGTCTCTGTACAAATATATCTTATCCCACCGTTCGAATTCTTTGCGAAAACGAGCTGCCGACTTGTGAAAAAACATTGAATTCCAGTGTGAACGTCATGAGTACAAAATCTACCTTGAGGTTCTTAGCCTCTTAACGTAATATCTATCATTCATATCTGCGATTGACCAACAATTAACCAGAATAATTCATTGTCTTGTCGTCATAACGGTGGTCGATACGAATATCAGCAAAAACCGCAGTCGCCGGCGTTTGCCAGCGGCGACTTGAATGATCTGCATCTTGTTTCCGAACTTGTGAGCTAAGATGCCAGGTAATTCCGCTGACACGCCACACTTGATTTCAATGTCATGACGCGGTATCATCATCAAACTTGGACAAGCTGAAGAATTCTGTCAACTCTCAAACAGTCTCATGACAGTATACCACCAACAGAATTGACACGCTTGACCCCACGTGCCTCCATTTGGACTTTTTTTTATAAGGCGTGAACTCAATCAAGAAATGCCATTTCTTTCCCTCCCTACGTAGCATGAGTTCTGGAAATCCCCCTGTTAATCACCTACAGAGGAATCGATACTTTTTAACAGGTGGCGATGTCTATTTCCTGGTATGTATGATGACTTCATTGTCGAGATACAGTGTTATATCACGATTCGTCAGGTTGAGGATCAGCTATTTCGAGTTCATCGGTATTTCTTAGAACGAGAATCTCCAGTATTCCGACAATGGCTACAGCCGGATGTTCCTGGAGGCCCTGCTCACGGTCAGACTGAAACCACGGCAATCGTCCTGAATGTGCCTCCAGCTTCGTTTGAAAAACTGCTCAATATATTTTATAATAGGTCAGTGTGTTGACTCCAGATTAAGGTCACTACTAACGTTCTCCTTCAGACAATATTCCGTCTATAATTGGCCGATTGAAGACTGGACAACGATCATCGAACTTGCTCAGCAATGGAGATTTCCTGAAGTTCTTGAATTGGCCATACGGGAACTGTCGAGAACGGACATCCCTCTGATTCGTCGCATTGGCATTTATCAGCAACTCCATTTAGAACAGAGACACCTACTTCCTTTGTATGCCAAGTTATGTACACGGAGGCAGGCCTTGACCCTGGAAGACTCTAAGGTTATTGGTCTGGAAACAACAGTCCTCGTTTTCAATGCCCGCGAACGTCTTCGAAATCAGCTGTCAAATGATGCTATGAGTGTGCATCCTCCCGCATTCAAGGACAGCGATGTAATGGCTGCTCTTGCTGCTGGTCCTAACTGATTTCTGACTAGACCGGTGAGACGATTCGAACATCATTCTTTTGCATTGTGAAATGCTTACTGATTTTGAGGTCAGAGTCATGTGTCAAGTCCATTTTAGAGGAGGTCCATAATCTCTCGGACGTTTGATGCAATAGCTTTATATGTAATCATATTCTCATGTGCTTATTTGAATGCGAAACCTTTCTTGTTATTCCGACTGGTGGTTCAACAATCTAAGTGTGAGCCCCTACCTGACACCTTCACGTTTTCCACTGTTCTTTCACGGGTGGCAGCCACGTGGCCATCATCGGCCATTTGGAGGAGCCAGCGGGTGGTGATGGAGGTCCGGTTGCAGTTGAGTTGGACGAAGGATTGTGGTTGAAGATCCCGTGACAGTGCTTTGCACAGCCACTTCCTTGGCTGTATTGCCACTTATCTGTTCCTCGCTTGCTTCTTTTGGGCGTCGCTTTCGCTGTTTGGGCGATACGTTTCCTGAGGTATATCTAGCCCACCGTTTTTGGCCTTTTCCATACACATTGCTTACAAGTTTTCAGCAGTTTTCATGTGTAGGAGACTCAAATAAATATATTTTCTTCTTCCCTCAGATTCGCCTCGCTATCAAGACGCCATATCATCATCATGCTCTGAGGATACAGATTTACGTACTGTCATCGATGTTTGCGCCGCCTCACGCTTGCTGTTACCTGCTGAGATTCCAACATGGCGTACATGACCCTAGTGATTTTTGTCTGAATCGCTCAAACTTTATCTCACCCTTCCTTGCATCGGAAGCGTAATAGGCAATTGCTCTCCCTTGGCTTGTGTATCATCGGTCCATGATGAAGACAACATTTGCTACGAGAACTATGATGTCCCTGCAGCGTCGCTCGAAGGAACGTGTTGTGTTTCTTTTCTTCTCTTCTTTTCCTTTTTGTTCTTCCCAAACTCATACATTGACGCCTCATTTCACAGCGGTGGATCAGATTCTTGTAAATCACAAGATCCTTGTCTTCCCATGACCTGCAAAATTGTTCAAGCCGGCCGGCCGCGCGATGCACGTGCTAGGGAGGGATGATGTTATCGGGTGTATCCTACGCACACCACATCTACAGCAAAAACACTGGGCTAGCTATACAGTATTGATCAATACCACTTTTGGTGAGCGCATGGCTTTCGAAGACCAGTTTCTTGTGATCGGAAAAACGGCGCTTGCAACGTGATTTCATTTTTACTATTTTGACTGTTCTTAGTGTGTTACCAGATAGGTGATGTTAAGCGCCCATTAAATGACATTCTCGCACTCAGCACTGACATGCGCGTGCCCTAGATAATAGATTGACACGCTTGACTACACGTGCCTCGATTTGGACTTTATAAGGCTTGGACTCAATCAAGACGAAACCCATTTCCTTACCTCCCTACCTAGTATGGGTTCTGAAAATTCTACTGTGCTTAATCACCTGCAGAGGAACCAGTACTTTTTAACAGGCGGCGATGCCTATTTTTTGGTGTGTATGATAACTTATTGTCGAGACGCACAGTGTGAAATTCGTCAGGCCGGGAATCAACTGTTTCGAGTTCATCGGTTTTTCTTAGAACGAGAATCTCCAGTATTCCAACAATGGTTCCAGTCGGATGGAGTTCCTGGAGGCTTTCCTAACGGCCAGACCGAATCTACGGCAATCGTCCTGAATGTGCCTCCTGCTTCGTTTGAAAAACTGCTCAATGTATTTTATAACAGGTCAGTGCAATTTTAACTCCAGATTAAGGGTCACTACTAATGTTTTCCTTCAGACAATATTCCCTCTATAATTGGCCGATTGAAGATTGGATAACGATCATCGAACTTGCCCAGCAATGGCAATTTCCTGAGGTTCTTGAATTGGGCATACGGGAACTGTCTAAAATGGACATCCCTATAATTCGTCGCATTTGCATATATCAGCGTCTCCATCTAGATCAGAAACATTTACTTCCTTTGTATGAGGAGTTGTGCAAACGGACGCAGGGCTTAACTCTGGAAGATTCTGGGTTGATTGGTCTGGAAACCACAGTCCTTGTTTTCAATGCCCGCGAACGTATTCGAAATCAGCTGCCGAATGGTACTTTGAGTGATCCCGCCGCATTCGAGGGCATCGACGTAAGGGCTGCCCTTGTTCCTGCCCCCAACTGAATTCCGACTAAACCGGTGAGACGATTTGAATATCGTTCATTTGAATTGTGAAATGCTTACTCGTTTTGAGGTCGGAGTCATGTGTCAAGTCCATTTTAGAGGGCATGGTCGTAATATCTCGGACTTTTCTCAATAGCTTGTGTGTAACCGTATTCTCATATACCTGTTTGATTCTTTGTCAAATCTTTGACTTATACGCTGAACAAATCGTTTCAATGTAAATATCATGAATACAAGATCTACCATAAGGTTCTTACGCAGTAGATATGGCCCGCAATCAACAAGAATAATTCACTGTCCTCATTGTTGTCACAAGGATGGTCGACAGGTTGGACATTGGCAAAGTCCGCGAGTGGCGAGCCCAATGTCTGCTGTTTCATTTTCGAATTCATGAGCCAAGATAATGACAGGTAACTCAGCTGACCACGCCGCACTTGAATTCAGTCAACTCTCGAACCAGTCTCGACTTGATACGCACACAAAAAACGGGAGACTGAACAGTCGTGAATTGTCATTAAGAAAGACATACAAGCTCACGGAGCCTCAAGTCATACATAGATAGCACTACAATAGGCAAAGCAAACGATCCAAAAATTTTAGGCGAGTAACAAAGGTATAAATATATCTGTCAATGGTGAATGCATAAGTCGTGTAATCCAAGAGATCAAAGCCAGAACAAGACGGGAGGTATCAAGAAAAAATCAGTACATAAATCCAGATCATTAACGTGAGTGAACGAGGAACTTATCGATGCCCGACAGGCATATCCGGTATCAAATAATGAAGTTGTTTGCCATCCAGTCCACCAGGCCCAAAGCTGCTCTTGTGCGCCAGATCTTGCTGAGCATGGATTTCCTCACGACTGGCGTTGACCAAGCTCGTATCACTCTTGTCCTTGCGGAGTTTCAACTTTGACTTCGAGGAGAGGGATTTCAAGCTTTCGCGCTCGGTACGCGTCGAGTAGTGGCCAGAGGATACAGGCGCAGGATGGGGAAGTACGGGATCGGCAAATGGCGAGGGGGCTGTAGCAGGTATAGATGTTGGCGCGGGTGTCGCAGGAACGTCGGAGGTCTCGTCATAGGCGGGAACAGGCTTGCGTGGGGTCTTTCGTAGAGTGTTCTGTGCGGCTGGTAAGGGTACACGGGTGACGGAGGCGGGAGACGAAGCGAGCGACTGTCCATGGGTCGATGAAGAGTCTAGCGACGAACGCCACGCGTTTGGTTGCAAGTGACGGTGTTCAAAGGGATAGGTCGCAGATGCGGAGGAGGAGCGTGGGTTACTGTTGGGTGCATGGACTTTTGGATCGGGGTCACGGTATGGTAACACGGAGAGTACCATCTCGTCTGATGGTGAACCAGAGAATTTCTCCTCAGAAGGGGATCCAACATAGCCGCCGGAGTTGGCAGATCCAGAACGTGAGAGGTAGGAGTTGATATCATCTTGGGAGACGCCGGCGCCATTCGATTGACGCCCTGTGTTCCCATATGACCTTTGCACTTTGGATTCACTCGGTGGGAGATGTGAGTCAACAGAAGCGAGGCCACCCCAGCGCCCACCTCTGTCTCTTCCACCAGGGGCACCAATGTCAAAGTTGCTCTTAACAGAAGCATGGCTCTGTGTACGGCTCTGTGCACGTGATCGTCGAGGACGAATGACAAAGAAGAAGAGGAATAGAACCGCTGCAACTACCACAACGACGCCTGCAATGACACCACCAGCAATTGCACCCTGGTTGACTGGGGTGCTGGAAACTCCGCCGACTGGGACAGCCGTGGGTGATGTTGATGACACATCACTGGAAGTGATTGATGCGAGGTCAGACGAAGACAAGGCAGAGGTCGAGGAGGTCGAGGAGGATATTGGTGAGGAGGATAAACACGACGTGTTTGTTCCTTGTTGTACCGTAAAGACTGGAGAATTGGCGGTGAATGGAGCTGAAACCATATTAGCAACCAGAAAATATCTTCCTGGAGGGACAGGAAGAGACGATAAGTTCAATCCTCGTTCAAGGGGAGATACCGACGATGCGATTAGAATGGGTGAGTCGTCACGACGATGAAGGCTGCGGAAATTAGGATTGGAACCATCGTTGAACGTTGGTAGCGGTCTCGTCGACGTTGTGGTATCCTGGCTTGCGCCTACGCGAGTCGCAAAGAAAATGAAGGGATTGTTGGGCCCTGCATACGCCCAGCTCAAGGTCGCTGGTGCGCAGGACTGGAAATCGGAAATTCCCATGAAAAGGAAGACTGTTTTCTCGTCCTGGCGTGCGCGAATATCATCGGTAGGGGCTCGAGCCACGATCCTCAATGCCAAGGTCAGCAGGAGAAGCCATGGCACTTTCGCAGACATGGTCAAAGACATTGAGGGCGTTGAGCACGGCCGTAGCGGCGACGGATGTCCGTGGCATCAAAATCAAATCAAAACCAATTATAAGGGAAGATTGCCGAAATATATGCCGCTGATCGCCATATCGTTCATACTGACGACTACCTAACCTATATCATTATAATCATGGGTCCAATGGTCTAGTGGTTATGATTTCTGTCTTACAATGGTAATGACTTCCATGTACACAGAAGGTCTCCAGTTCGATCCTGGATTGGACCAATTTTTTGTTTTCTCGACTTCCATCCGATTCCTGTTGTCCTCGGATGATGCTTGCGTTTTCACGTCGGATACAGCGCGGACTATTCTCTGAATCCATGAACTACGGTTAAGCTACGTCGTCGCGCGTCGACGATCGCACCTGGCAAAATCACTTCTATCTTCATTTTTAAAGTGTCATGCGGTAGCTTTTCTTACTCGAAGACGTTGGCTCGTTTCTCGACGTTGTCTATGAGGGTACACGCAATCTCGATTGCGTTTATACTTGCTTCGCGTAGTCCGTTTTTGGACAACTCTTACCCTTACTAATGGTTTCAAACCCATCAGCATTCATCACTCATTCCGCTGTTACAGAACATGAATGCACTGGCTACACAACTCCTTGATCAGATCCAGTAACAATTCCATCCGGGTCTGCTATCTTTTCCAGGCAAAGGTCTTGTCTGAGCCCTCAAGAATGCCACCCTAGTCGTGCCTCACGGGGGATGTCGCGAATTGTATAAGACGCGCTTATTTTCTCCTACCGAAT
This sequence comes from Termitomyces sp. MG148, assembly GCA_003313785.1. NCBI lineage: Eukaryota > Fungi > Basidiomycota > Agaricomycetes > Agaricales > Lyophyllaceae > Termitomyces > Termitomyces sp. MG148. Next base: position 4,778 of record QLOM01017884.1, on the reverse strand, counting down.
CAGAAATGCCAACGACGGAAAGCATGCTGAGGATGTGACAAACGAGAATCGAATTCTAAGGTAAGGACGGCGGCCTCAAGTTCGACATGTAGACGATCAGGCGAAGAGATTTAATCTAAAAAACCATCTAGACGTTTGATCAATCGATATCCCTGGTCTGCAATGCCGGGATCATGGGTAACAATTCCCTAGCCGACATCGAAGAGAAATTTTCTGACATTCGGATTCACAGTAATGTAAAGGACCCTGTTCAGCTCAACCTATTGCGCAATTTCTCTCATAAATTCTCCCCCGCTCATTCGTCTATTTGCCGTTTTTCTCATCATTGCGTGTGGTCTTATCACTTCTTTGACACAAGCCTATCAGATGGAGACTGCAGTATTGCCGAATGCTCTTGCTTGTTTAGCTTCTAAAGAATCGTGATGCCCCTGCAACGAGATTAACATCCTCATCAGGCCCTCTGAAGCAAGTCTATCGGGTCCCTGCTAAAAAGTCAAGTACACGCGGAGTCTCCGTAAATAAAGCATCTTCAAACCCTATCGGCACGGATCTCTTCCGCGCACGCAGGCAAATTGGTAGCCATCTCAAAGCACTCGCAATCCAGAGCTCTAGGGCCGTCTCAATTGGCTAGAAAAGGTCATATATATGGTCGCGTGTCTATCTAATTCCGCGGCGCAACGGGTAAATTGACACAATCTACAAGTCAATGGGTAAGAGGTCTTATTTTCCCCGTCTTCCTCATTCGAATGAGAATGCTAGGAAAAGGTACGAATTACGGGAGAACCTGGGATGTTGCTTCTGTTAGTAAATCTTCTACCTTTAACAAGGTCCTCGTCAGAGGCCATCGAACTGGGAATAGTTGTAGAATCTGCCATTGCATATGATGCATATTTCCTTGTTCTTTTGCTTCCCATCCTGATTATCAGTCAGCATTCCAGATCACACAGTTATTGATTTGAATTTTTCCAGGTTTGCCAAAAAGTTCATTGCCTCAAATTTTTTGTCGCTATAAACCTCTCTGTTTGATTCCATACTCTCTCGGGAATGTTCTAGACTCCTGAAAACCTGTGTAGATCAGACCTAGTTTATCCTCGGCCGAAGTCTGTCCACAGCACTTTGCTCGAACTACGTGTTTCAAACTACAAGCTCCGATTCATCAGGAAGCCAGAGTACTATTATGGTGTAATCGTATACCCACCGATTTGCCCGATACCTTTGATTTCGACCCCTGTAATAAACGTTGTCGGTCATCCACCGGGCCGTAATGACATAGGCTTTATTTACTCTATTGGAATCCAGACTCCACTCCTCTCACTCACACGAGTTGGGAGTACCGTCTAGCAAATATACCTCGCAATCTCCCAGATTTTCTTAGGTGCGACTCTTGGAGTAGTTCATCATGCTGTCATGTTGTCGAGGGCTGATTCCGAAGGTAAATCATCCTAAAATATTGGCACCATGCGAATGGTGCAATCGGAACTCTCCAGCGCTGTTTTGACAGCCTGCGAGCGCTCGGACTAATTTCGATATTTATCATTCACATGGTGACGTACCACTGGAAGCTTGTTCGCGATAAGTTGCCGTCACGGCCAACAATTGTTATCGTGACACAAGTACTAATCCAAAAGAACTGCTGTCCAGAACCATCGCGGTTGACTGCAGTTATGACTATTTATATAGTGGATAGATCATCAGATATCGCATACCAATCATCGCCTGGTGAGGTTTTGCTGATAAACATCATGAGAACATTTCTTCCATAATAAGATATTGTCTTCAATGGCAAACAGAAATTCTGAAACATGAAGGGCAGTAGACAACGTGAATAACATCTTCTCTCCCAACATCCGGAAGAGTTGTTATCTGAGGAAGGAGAAACTCTGTGCCCGCGTACGATGCTCATGGAATCGAAGATTCAAGAATTTGATGGACACTCCCATTCTTGGTAGCCGATAAGTACATCATTTGAAACAATGAAGATCCAAAGTTCAAGGTCATTAAGCGCTGATATGTGGTGTTAAACTATGAAAGTATTTGAAAGGTTATATTTAGTATGTTACATGTGCACACCTTGGGTAAAAGTGCAGAAGCACACAAAAGTGCACAATACCGTCGTCGTGACTTGGCATATTTTGAATCCATCCATCAGTCTTCGCAAAAGATAACATATTAACCCCCCAAACGGTCCAAGATCCCCATTTGTGAATCCTCGGGTTTTCCTATCCACATCGCGTTAGTGCATTCCGTATTTTCTCCTAATCGCGGACCACGCAGGTGCCACAGCCGAGTTGCGAGCAACAAATACACTCATGTCTTGTTCAGGTATTCGATTGATATCCACCCTGTTCCAATAACGAGAAAGAACGTAAGTAATATCTTGAGCGTCACCTTCCGATCCGCGACTAAGAGGCAAAATTGAGGTCCATCATGGCAATGCACAAGCATACATACATGGTCCATGTCTTCAGCTTTGCTCGAACGAACTCTGAAATCGTAAGGAAAGGGACACCTTCAAGCTTCATCACAGTCATGTTGTCCAGATGGCGAGGTCCAGACTCTCCAGCGGCCAGTATCTCAATCTAATAGACCCATTGATGTCACAGGAAGTTAGAGGTCACGAAGAACAGCTTACATCAATAGGCGGAATTAGGCGACGGTATGTCGCGTGAAGTCTAGGCATGCATAAGGTTAGAGGGCCGGGTAAACTGGGCATACACCAACCTGTTTGTCCACGGTGAATTTGTCGTTGTGAAGTCAGCGTTGCCTGCAAGTGCATCACGAACCCGCCTGAACGGGTGCGTATGGCCATACTCGACTATACAGAAGATCTCCTAGGGATCGAGTGTAAGGACATGAACTCTGCACGAACGACGGACGACTTGCATGAGCCTGAGGAGCATTGGATAGGACTGCAGTCAGGACATTCCCATAGAAAGCATGGGGGACGCCGCTCTTATAAAGAAGATATGACAGAGCAGCGGCGGCTTCCAGGAGTCTTCGGGTTTCGAACATGATGGCAGGGAGAAGAGGAGATAACGGGCCTAGGGCATCATGTTATAAGTGAGGAGAGGCAGTGGAAAAGGACCTGGCAGGTGCTGGATATGTAATAAATGTCTGTGACGAGTGTAGTCCAGAAAGAAGAATCAAAGCAAATGTCAGATCTTGACATTCATCTGGTAGCCAGAAACGGGCATGTCCGATCAATGAAAAGTACCAGCGTTTTTGTGGCAACGTTCCAGGTCCGACAGGGGAAACCTCGTGAGCATGTGTGAACTGTGGAAGTCAGGGGCAATGAACAAATTGCAGATTCACATTCGGTCAACAGAGGTTGAGTAAGAGGTGGGGTAGCGGATCACATAGCCGTGTATGGGGTCAGCCCAGCGATAAAACGCTAAAATGAAGGCACACACTCAGGATCGAATATGGATATGTTTTTTCTGATGTGGAGAAGGCAAGGTCATGTTGCCGTAACAGCGTGACACGTTACGGTCATGTGAGTCATGCGATCAGGCTGGCTGAAATTTCCTAGCGCTGTGCTTCTCGTCAACGCGCTTCCCAAGGGCTTCTATCTTGCGCATGCATACAGGGTTCTGTCCTAGAGCTTTCAGTCATGTAATGCGAGAATTTCGCAGAGTTGCTGCCTCGAACCTGCACTGTAATATAGGTCAACGATGTTATACGATGCTCTACCGGCCCAAGGCCACATGTCTCTCGTTAGGAACAAGGAATAGATCACGGGCGAGCCAATTGCTCTACCGGGCCATTTCTTGGACTCCGAAGAAACGTCCTGACGAACACCAGCCTATTAACCAGCTGCAGGATGATGAAACTAAGGCTGCAATACTTGACAAGGTCATGAAAGGCCGTCAGCCAACGGACCTCATGCTGCGCTGTGAGTGATTCGGTCTGAATATCCTTCTTTGGAGCTCAAATCCCTATAGGTACCATTTTGGATGCCGAGGGTCAGTTTGACTCGCTCAGGGTAGTTTTCTGATACAACCTTCTTTCCCCAGGCAATGTGAAGACAATATCAGGTCAATTCAAAAAAGCTGATCTCAGCTCCGAACACGGTCTGAACGTAAGGAACATCGATTAGTCCTCCATCTCGATCCTGGCTAACAGGATCGTCAAGCCTCGTGATTTGCGCAAAATCGACTCGCGGGTCCCAAATCTTGTTCCGACTATACTTGTACGAAGGGAAGCTATATTGGTGCGTCTCTTAGCCACACAAAATACTAATAACTGACTTTTATAGCTCTAGATCAACATTCTCCATATTCGAGCTCTTGTCAAGTCTGATGCTGTCATCCTCTTTGATACCTATGGCTCTGCTGATTCACGACTTCATTCTGTATTCCTCTACCATTTGGAGGTTAGCGCTCGACTTTTCCCCTGTCTGTTCTCACTTACCACGCCGAAAACAGCACAACCTGAAGTCTAAAGGTTCTCCGTCTCCATATGAATTTAGGTAGCTCTTTTTCGGGTTTTATTTTCACATAACATTAATTAAATTCTCAGAGCTCTAGAATCCATTCTCCTATCTGTCTTAAGTGCTCTCGAGGCCGAGATGGTTTTCATTCGCAACCTAGTCGGTGGTCTGCTGGCAGAACTAGATGATAACATCGATCACGATCGATTCAAGCGCTTGCTCCATTACTCCAGAAAACTGACCAGTTTCCAGAACAGAGCTAGTTTGGTATGTCCGCTTGTTCCATAGGTCCAGAGAAAGCAGCCTAATCGACTGACAGGTTGAAGAGGCTTTAGAGGAAGTTTTACGC